>CM050419.1:3190016-3472516 GCA_027564155.1 Gymnocypris eckloni scoliostomus
AAATGAAGAGGCCTTGGAGCTAGCCACACCAACAAGTTCAACCATGGATTTGTTAAAGCAGGGAGCAGGTGAGTTTCTTTTACTTCCCTCATTGCTCTTTGTAAATCTGATTTGTCTCCTAATTTCTTGTAAATTTTCTACCACTTCAGGACCTCCTAAACCTACTGAAGATTTTTATGGTAAATATGGCACACTATCTCCTAGCCGGCAGTTGTGTTACTGTTTGCATGCTGGTTTTATAGTAACTACTGGCTATGAAAATCAACCACTCACCATGTGCACCTGAAACCAATCCTTAAAATAAGGTGATAGCAGCTGACTTGTCTAAAATAATAGCTATGACATCCTTTTTCCATGTCATTCCTTTTACGTGGGACTGTTTTGGTGTTGTTTGAAGTAGAACCTCAATTTAACACTTATTTTATCTCTTTCTCCCAGCATGTAATGTTTTGTACATAAACTCAGTGGATATGGAATCTCTGACTGGTCCTCAGGCTGTGGCGAAAGCCATCACTGAAACGCTTGCTGCCAGACCCTCTCCTACAGCAACCACTGTCCACTTCAAAGTGTCCACACAGGGCATCACACTCACTGACAATCAGAGGAAGTGAGTGGATTTAATATAATTAATTTTTAAATATTACATAGACAACTGTTAAAGGGACAGTTCACCCAAAAGAGCCTATTCATCTAAAAGAAGAATGTCATTGTATGGCTTGAGGGAGAGTAAATCATAAAGTCATTTTAATTTTTGGGTGAACTGTCCCTTTAGGTCACGGGTCACCAAACTTGATCCTGAAGGGCCTGTGTCCTGCAGACTTTATTGCCTCAGAACACCTCCCTGGGACATTGATTAGCTGCTTCAGGTGTGTTTGATTAGGGTTGGAGCTAAACTCTGCAGGACACCGGCCCTCCAGGACCGTGTCTGGTGACCTCTGCTTTAGATGCTGTCTTGAATCAAGCTTGTGTGATCTTGGAATAACCAAACTTAAGTTTACTTGTAGGATTTTTTTCCGTCGTCATTACCCAATCAACATGATAACTTACTGCAATTTGGACCCACAAGACAGAAAGTAAGCATCTTGTTTAAGCATTTTAGTTTACTCATCTGCATGATCCATGTACTACATTGCATCCTTTCAGAAATATAGTTTTACATTAAATTAATTAAGAGCTTCATATCCCATTGTTTTCACAGGTGGAATAAAGCAGAGGGTGGTGTAGCAAAGTGAGTATACCACATTAAATCAAAGACAATACTGTTGTTAAATTCTCAGAAAAAAAGACTAATAAAACTTTACTCTGGTCTATAATGCAGACTTTTTGGGTTTGTGGCTCGAAAACAAGGAAGCACGACTGACAATGTGACTCATCTGTTTGCTGAGCTGGAACCAGACCAGCCTGCTTCAACCATTGTCCATTTTGTCTCCAAAGTCATGCTGAACCCCCAGAAACCTTGAGTGATCATCTAGCAACCATATTGAATCTGAATTTTCTCACCAAAGAGGATCCGGTTATACTTATCTCATTTTCCCTGAGTGGATTATTCTTTTTATATACATTATTACTTACTTTTAGTTGAATAACGCTGGTGTTTGGGCTCTTACTCTTTCTTCTTTGTGAAGATTTGAAAATGATGCTGGTTTTCTGACTGAAGATCATGCTAAAAAAGAAAGATTAAGAATATGTCATATATGTAATGTAGTAAGTGTAAATGAAAGGGATAAAGGTTGTTCCTTTGGCCTTCTTTATCAGGAGGCAGGACATTACAATAAAAAGATTTTATATATATATATATATATATATAGAGAGAGAGAGAGAGAGAGAGAGAGAGAGAGAGAGAGAGAGATAAATGAATGCCAATATTGTGATAACCAAAGGTAGAGTTCAGCAAAAAAAAAAAATTCTGACAATTATTTTTTTTGTAAAAAGATAAGATCAGATAAGTCAAAAACTCAAAATTCTTATTTTTTTGTGTCCTCCTGTGAAAAGTATGAAGAAGCCATTTTGCATGTATGCTTGCAAGAATCACGAGTAAGTAGTTTTCTCTTAATTCAGAGGACATTAGTTTGCTCTGCTGTTACTCAGAAAAGCATTTTGCAGAACTTAGCTTAGCAGACCAAATCTGTTGAAATAAATGAAAAATATAATGTGATCCAAAAAATGAAAGAAAACCTTGCCAAATTGATCACCACATAAAGACTTGCTGCACTTGCCTGCGGACATGGAAATAGCAACTACACTGCAGTCACTGGAAACTTTATGCTGAGATTCTATATCAATGTGGATAGTAAAGAACACTGGCTCTACCCACACATGTCCTGGCTGTGGTAGTAGATGTTTAGCTTTTTCTAAACTGTGCTCAACATCCCATTCACAGCTTTGCCACAGTCAGTGGCAATTATAAGACAACATTTTGTTGCATACTGTTTGAGTGCATGGTAGATCCATTTTGTACTTGTCTTTAAAATGTATTATGACAAACCATGACATTTAATGAATACTTATTTTTGTTGCAGTATTAATAATGGGTATGTAATATTTAAAAACAGTGTATAGTCTACAAAATAAAAAAACTTGGCTTAAAAGTTTAAATAAATTATTTTACCTAAAATATCAAATCAGGTTTTGAGAAGCTCTTGATGTAAAATGTATGTTACAGTTTTTGTCTTTATTTGAATGTGTGTTCACTGTGTCACTGTGTTATGTGATTTAGAATGAAAAGGCATGAATGTGTAAGAAACTGATGTATAGAATCTATAGATGTATAGACATTTGCCATGAGTGCTGCCATTATGTCTGTGATTAAAATAGCTCCTGGATTGATATGGATTGTTATTGGTCAAAAGAGGTCATTTATTTACTGTTTTCTGTGGAAATGTAAAAGAGGCAATATAAAAATATGTTTTCCAAAAGTATATAGAATTTCATGTAATGCACGTTCCATCCTGTCAAGAGGTTGTTAACGTAGGTTCATTCTCTGTTCACCATCATTAAGTGCTGTAATAATAATCTAAAGTAACTGACAGGATGAAAATGTTTTATTATAGATTTCTTTATAATAAGCAATAGTGGTACACTTGAAAGTCAAAGCAGTTCACCTAAAATGTGTAAGCAGTGCGATATTTACTGTCAGGTTTTACTGTTTTTCAAATGTAAGTTCTGGAGCTGCAACGCGTTCCACTGTTTTAAGGAGAGAGATCATGGATAAAATGAGAGAAACTGTGGGGTTTACAATCAATTTGGTCTATTTTCAAATGGTCAAAAAGGAGCTTTTGACAGACCATGTGCAGTTGAAAATAAAAAAAATAAAACAATCATAAAGGAACCCTTTAGTAAATGGTGATCATCTTGGAATACATTGAAAGATATGTCCAGTATCTTGTGTTTAAGGTCAAGGTCAACTATATTATCCCCGAAGGGCTGTTTGTTTCACAGCCAGCAGTTAATCATATATACAAACAACAACCAAGCACCACAACACACAGACAAAAACAATTATTTCCATTAATAATATACATACAATTATTAGTAATAAAAAAACATTTGGCAGCTGCTATAAAATATGTTTTTAATCTATTGGTCCTACACAAAGGCAAATAATATCTGCGAGTAGAGGGAAGCATCTTAAAAACATTCTACACGGGATGGCATGGGATATTTCATAACTAACTCAGCCGCCTTCAAAGTCCTGGCCTTATACAAGTCATTCAAAACATTTGCTGTCATTCTGTGTTATTACAGTGATAACAATCAGTTTGTGGTGCTGTGTGAGTTTCTCAGCAGATGGCAGTGTTTCACATTAAGGACCACATTAAGCAACAAACATCAAAACATGGCATTTGATTCAGCAAAGGAGAACATATTTTAGTTCCACAGTGATCAATACAGCCTTAAACAACACAATATTTGCAACTGCCCTCTAATTTAGACTGCATTGTTATACCACAGACTGATTTAACAGCAGGTGACTTAATCAGAGCTCAAACAATGACTTCCCTCCATCATGATGCTGAGTGCAAGGACAGCTATGAGAGTCAGATAAAGATTCAAGTCAGATGAACAGATTTGTAAATAGCTCAAACTAAATTCCAAAAATAAGATTTTTTTTAATTTATTTATTGTGTTCTGTTTACAGGCACAAAAAGATAGCTCTCTGCCAGATACCTGGAAAAAAATCAGAATTGGCCAACAGTCTAAATTCAGTCACAGATCTCGTATTTGTACTCGAACATTTCCATGAAAACTTTCCATGAAAACTGTCATTTTCATAAAAGTGTAATACATACTGATTAGTTAACACATATTCCGTAATAGTTAACAGTAGTAATAATTGCCTGTTAGTTCTTCAATAATTCCTTATTAGTTATGCAGTAAGCAAAAGAAACAGTATTCTAAAGTGTTACCAAAAAACTAGGAAATGGACAATGATTAAGTCATTCTATATGTTAATTACTTTGTTAATTACTGCATCATTTATTCCATCAAACTGCATCAAATCTATGAGGAAATCACTTTCTGTGGAAATCATTTTCATCTATTTAAAATTAGTTTTATCAGTATAATTTTTCTACCACTATTATGCATACATACCGTGTGAATATCAGATCACACTACTTCAGACCATCAGAAATGGTACATATGCTAACGTATCAGAACATTTGCCCTAAATATTACAGTCATGTTCTATTAGCACCTTACTGTACAGCTATCATGTTATTATGAGCACTGGCGGGGAAAGACAGCCATAAATAACTATTATGGTAAAGAAATGTTAGTAAAGGCGAAGACCAGCAGGGAGAATTAACATGAAAATAAATAAATAATTAACCAAGCATGAATTAATTGTTCTGTATTGAATTAATATAATTTGTGATTAAATTTTTTTGGGGGGGAATGACTAGTCCCTGGTCATATTTGTGTTAGTTCAATGCATTTTTTTTTTTTATAGGCTACACCAACGCTATCTCACGGCAATTCTGACATAGTTCACCAGGCTGGCTACACATATCCCAAAGTAGCTCTACAGGAAGAAAAGAGAGAGAGAAAGAAAGAAAGAAAGAAAGAAAGAAAGAAAGAAAGAAAGAAAGAAAGAAAGAAAGAAAGAAAGAAAGAAAGAAAGAAAGAAAGGAAAATGATAAAGATGGTAAAGGAGCCAACACTATCGGCTTTAGCACCCAGGTGTATAAATTCACCTCTTTAAATGGTTAATTTGTACAGCTCTACTGTAAAGTCCGTCTAGACTGAATTAACATCAAGTGCAATTCTGATAGTGGAACTCCCCGAGGACAGTCAAGAGATGCACTCAAAATTTGCATTCACGCCCCTCTTTCTGTGTTACAATGTTTTCAGTGTTTATTGGGCATGCCTTACTTCTCCACTGATGCTGTTTTTTTATTCTTATATAATTTTAATTTCAGAGAAGTTGTTGAAGAAATAGAAACATGATAAAGATGCTATCTCTTTGGTTTATATTGGGATTATCGTTTTACAAGGTACTTACGGAGAAATCATCGGAAGCTCAGCACGCAGGTATCAGAATCGCTTGTTCTTCTTGTGGAAATTTTGCAGTTATAAAATTTCAGTTTAAATGTCATTTGTCCAGCGTCCACTACCATTATAAACAAATTATTTAGCATACTCTCTTTTATTGTGGCACCAGCTTTCTGTGTGCATGTTTGAAAATAGCTAATTATGTTTTGCAAATGTGGATAGGTACAATATTATTCCTCAGCGGTTAACCTGCATGATTTGTTTACATGTGTTTAGCCTACATGTATGTTTACACGTTCTTTACATGTCTGTAGTTAGGTTAGCTCTTTTTTATGTTTTTAATAAAGAAATTAGATTTTGATTTGTTCAAAGTTGATGGAATGTAAATTTCCATCCTAAGGCTTCCATTCGTTATGTAAGCTTACAGAGTTAAGGTTTTCATGATATTGCTTGCAGATGCAGGGTTGTACAAAAAAAACTTTCAACATCTGGTGATGTCAGAGTAATGGTTGTCATTTTAAATGTATCTTTCAATGTCTTTCAAGCTTTTTCTGTTTGCATCTTGCATTATAATATGCCCACTTACCACACACCATTCTTAATTCCCCTGCAATCTTTATGATACAGCACATCTCGGCTCTTTTCACTTGCACTGCTAGAGCTTAAGGGAACACGATACTCATGTCATGAATTGATGTAATATACTTGTTTACCAAGGTTTGGCTAAATGCAGAAATGCATCAGAGCTTTTGGAGGAAACGTATGAATGTACTGTAGTCATTAACATGCACGGTATAAAGTGCGGTATAAAGTGCATTGCATGATATTAGTGTAAACTATTATTATTATTATTATGTATGTCTATTTTGATGTATCATATTAAAGTGACAAACACTGTCATACTCTCTTTCAGTATTTTTTCACTTGAGTTACTTTTTAGTTTTAATTGTAAATGAGGGATTGTGCATCCGTGTCCTTCTGTTCTGATTCTGATGAATGCTGCATTGTGAATTATATGGAACATTCATTCCATTACCTCACTCTGCCAAAATCCCACTCTTATATAAAGGCATACATGGTAAAAACTTTGTGACAGGATGAGACGAAATTGATAGTCTGTAGAGAAGACTTTTCAAGGCAAATATTCTGATATATTCAAGTTTCAATTAAATGAAATGTTATTTGTATAGCATTCTTTACGATTCAAATCCTTGAAAAGCAGCTTTACAGGAAATTAAAGGGATACTCCACCCCAAAATGAAAATGTTGTCATTAATCCCTTACTCCCATGTTGTTCAAAACCCGTAAAAGCTTTGTGTGTCTTCGGAACACAATTTAAGATATTTTGGATGAAACCCGGGAGGCTTGTGACTGTCCCATTGACTGCATATTAAATTGCACTGTCAAGGTCCATAAAAGTATGAAAAGCATCATCAGAATAGACCATCTGCCATCAGTGGTTCAATCTGAATTTAAAGAAACGACGAGAAACAAAGAAAACTAAAACAATGATTTTATTCAACACTTCGTCTCTTCTGCTTTAGTGTAGTTTCATTTTAGAGAATATCTGCTGAACGCAAGCAGCAAACACTCTTGTGTGTCAGCACGACACAAGAATATGTCTTCTACGCTTGTATCCGCTTCGATTTGAATGAAAAGAGCGCATATGCTGCTTGCAGAGAGAAAGTGTTGAATAAAATAGTTTCTATGCGCAGAAAAAGTGTTCTCGTCACTTCATTAAATTCAGATTGAACCACTGATGGCAAATGGACTATTCTGAGATGATGCTTTTCATACTTTCATGGACTTTGACAGTGCAATTTACTGTGCAGTCAATGGGACAGTCACAAGCCTCCCGGTTTTCATCCAAAATATCTTAAAATGTGTTCCGAAGACGAACGAAGCTATTACAAATTTGGAACGACATGGGGGTAAGTGATTAATGACAACATTTTAATGTTGGGGTGGAGTGTCCCTTTAAGTTTCTACAATATATTTATATATACGTATGTTTTCAATCTGTTTGTTTTTCGTCAGTTTTGCTAAAAATGGTTCATTACAAAAACAATTGTTGTAGCCTAATGCAAAATAAATGATATGTTATAAAATAATTGACCATACTAGACAACAAATAATTTTTTTAAGCCAAAAATCAGTATGAGGAAATATATTTTATAATAATTGAATTTATTTAATACATAAAACAACATATTTTAAGTTTTATACGAGCCACAATTTACACTTTTTTAAAGGACCTCTCTTGTTAATGGAGCTCTCCTGGGATTATGATTAGTGTAGTTCTTTCTGGGATTTAAGCAATTAGCATGATTTTTTTTTATTTGTATAACTAAAGTTAGATTCATCCTGACCTGTGATAAAACATAGAGTCTTTTATATCATAATTTAAAAATATTTCAGTAGGTTTGATTTAAAAGCTTACAGGTTATAGTTAAAAATGAATTTCACTGTGCAGAGATGTATAAACTTTTGTTTTTTTTATCTCAGCACCCAAGTTCGGGAATACTGTGTTTGATTACCAGCGAATGGTGCACTTTCTAAACCGAGGAGCAAATGCAATGTCTCTGACAATCAAAATGTCATCACTTATTGTTTTTGTATTTACAAAAGATGTTTAAGGCCATTTTCAAAATTTTAAGGTCACTCTATGCTCAGCATTTTGTGCAATTATTGTTTTAGACTTTCACAATACAGTGTGCATTCATATCCTTAATTAGGTTTCCTGTACTGATTTTACTGCTAGGATGTATGCCTGTTTCCATTGGAGATTCCCTTTTTCAGACAAACACAAAAGTCATGGTTAAAGGTGGCTTTGGTAGAATAAAGTATATGGTCCATACCAAAATCCACTCTGTGTGTAAAGCAAATCTGGTTGTCAGGTATCAAAACAATACATTTGAGTCAAGTAAAGTGATGCTGGTTCCAAATCTTAATTTAGCAATCCATTTAAGGTAATCAAATTCTGTGCCATTACCGAATCTTTAAAACAATAATTGCCTGCCCTTAAAATGTTTGTGATTCTTGTCTTTATAGGCCTAATTACCATCTGTCAGCATGTGTGTGTGATGTCAATAGTCTGGGAAAGCAAGACAGTCACTGTTCTGGAATAATTAAGTGTAATTAGACCATGCTTTGCAGAAAATAGGGGGGGGGGGGCGGGGTTACTTGTTAGGTAAAGTTTGATAAGCTACTACTTTGTCTATGTTTGCCTATTTCAGTGGAATGCATAAACATAACGCCTCTACAAAACTCTTATTACATT
Source organism: Gymnocypris eckloni scoliostomus (assembly GCA_027564155.1). Lineage (NCBI taxonomy): Eukaryota > Metazoa > Chordata > Actinopteri > Cypriniformes > Cyprinidae > Gymnocypris > Gymnocypris eckloni. The sequence continues at coordinate 3,198,790 of CM050419.1, forward strand.
TAACAACAACTGCAATCACTACAAATATTAGTATAGCATATATTGTTGATACAGAACATGCCCCTATACTGTCACCCAAATCTACACCAATGGAATGCAGTGTTCTTATAAACAGTAAAGGTATTGTGTATGCATCTGTTTCAGTCATGTGACATTTTCTTCACAGCTGCCATATTTATGACCATCTGTGAAATACATTTTCAATTGTACCAAGTCCCGTTAATAATTTATAAAGATCTGTATTCAGCACAGCACTGCAGAATCTGGAATCTGTTGAAATCTACATTTATTTATTCCACAATCAATCTACAAGCATGTGCTTCATAATATAAGGATGTGTCTAGTGTTAAATGTAATATAAAAGCACACAAAAGCAAAAGTTTTTAGTTGCTGAGGCCAAAATAGAAATGCTCTATTCACATCAAGCAGCCTTGAATAATTCATTCCACAAACAGAAGTGTCATTTTATTCAATGCGTGATTTTAAACATATTTTTCAAAAGCATTATTATTTCATTTATTTGTAAAAAGGAGGAAAGAAATTACTGATTGTACTTTTAAATAAGTAATGTGCAATCTTGTCTTCAAGTGTGGTCTCACTGTGTGCTCCATAACCCTACGAGAAGCTGTGCAGCTGAACAGGATTGTTAGGATATAAACTCAGTATATGCATAGGCCATTATGACAGCTGTTCATGTTGCGTCAAGTGTTATTTGATGAGCGTTTACATATTGCCGCTATGCCAATATACTGTACGTCAGTTATGGAATGGCCTATCCAATGGTTTTCTCAGCATTTATAGATCTGAAGATGGCAATCACAGCTTTGTTTTCATTGTTTAGTACATGCATTATATGATTTTATTATTATTATTTGTTTTGTATTCCAAGACTTTTTGTGGCTTATAGTGGAGATTTGAAAGTGTCTCTGAAACACAAACACACACGGGTCAGTGTTTGGCATGTTGGCATCATACAGTATCAAGAAGTTCAGTATTGTTTTACAGTGAATTTTGGAATAGGCTGCTGACCTTCCCTGACTCTATAAACATTGAGCACTTTATTAATAATACCTCAGAGTGGGATAAACTAAACCAGAACTGGTCTCATGTTTACCCCCTTGGGTGTTTGTCTGCCCAGCGGATGCCCCTGATCTGATTCAAACATGCTTTTTCATTCCAAATTTGTGAGAATCAGAGGACGTTAGGGAGGATATTACGACTGAGTTGCTGAATAGAGCATATAATTATCCTTTTTGTTCACACGCTCTAAGGTTCAACGTCAGTTAAAACCCAAGGACTGTGTAAACAATTTAAATTGGAAATTGATTCTAGATGAATGTGCTAATCCCAAAACATGCAATTTGATTGTATTTCATGCCAAATCCAGAAGGTGATTTGTTCTAAATTTACATTTCCTGCCGCTGTGACTTTGTGCCAACAAAAATAGGTTTTTAGCTGCAGAAAATAAATTGTTCTTAAAAAAGACAAGACTTAAAAAAAAAATCTGGACATAAAAAAATCAGTTTTTTACAAAGTAAAATAAAGCTGTGCACAAAACCCCTGTTGGCAATTGTATTATTGTTTCCCAGGCCTGTTTCAATGGACTGTAATAGAAAAGTCAGAGGTGATCTAAGGTCAAGTCACGGTTTACAGTGCAAGGGTCAAGAGCAGTTCATCACCACATATTGTCAGCAGTTAGACACAGCAATACAATTATTTGCAATACAAACAACAGGTTTATGGAGTAGCAGCAGAAGGGAATGAGATGAGCAGAATGTCCAGGTATAAGCAGGCAGGGAATGGTAAAGTCTCTAGGTGCTTATCTGAGTGAAAATTTCCTTTTCCTTTCCCAGGGATCAAAAGGGAACAGTGGAGCATGGAGACGGTGGAGCACTGGAGCGTTGGAGAACGAGGATAGGAACACTGGAGCAACTGGGCAAGTAGACTCTTTTGTGGGTCAGGTAAGTTAACATGGAATGTTTGAGACCAGACAGTGAGTGAACGGAAGGTGTACAGGTATATAGTGCTGTTGGTGAGTGCTTACAGGTGGCGGTGATAAGAAATCAGGGGAATGGGATCTGGTGAGTGTCGTTAGTGGAGTCTATCTGGCAGTACCCCCTCCTCCAAGGGCGGCTCCTGACGCCCTATTACGGTGACGGCGACGGGGTCGGCCTTGGCCTCTGGGTGCGAGACGGTCAGGGTGGTTCAGGTGAAACTCGGCAAGGAGAGAGGGATCTAGCACATAATCCCAGCCCACCCAAGACCTTTCCTCCGGCCTATATCCCTCCTAGCCAATCAGATATACCAGGCAACCACCCCGTCGCCGGGGGTCCAAGATATCCTGCACCTTGTAGACTAGGGGTTCCTCAATGATTCTGGAGGAGGAGGTACTGCGGGCTCTGTGACAGAGGGAGAGACAGGCTTAAGGAGTAAGACATGGAATGAAGGATGGATACGATACCGTGCAGGAAGTTGGAGATGGGAGGTGACCTAATTTATCTGCCTCTTGATGGTAAAGGGCAGGCGGAGACGCAGATCCGAGGTGGAGAGCCAGACCTTATCTCCAGGATGATAGACGGGGGTGGAAGACCGGCAGGCATCTGCATAGGTCTTGTGTCCCCATACTGTCTGCTGGAGTTGGACATGAGCTGAGTCTGCTGTTTCGAGGGCTGTGGGTAAACCCCAGAGCGGAATTAACTTGCAGGCTTTGGAGAATCTGTCCACTGCAACGAGTATGCAGGTATAACCTTCTGACATGGGGAGATCTGTGATGAAGTCAACTCCGACGTGGGACCAGGGGGCGACGTGGAATGGGTAATGGGACTCATTTTCTGATGGGTAAGAGATGTGGAATTTTGGAGATGGCACAGTCTGAGCATCCACAAACATACTGGGAGACATCCCTGGCCATACTGGGCCTCCAGTACTGAGCTTGGAGGAGCGAGAGTACGCTGGCTGCCTGGGTGTCCAGAGCCCGGGGAAGCATGGAGGGAGCCCAGAAGGGTAGTCCTCAAGGAGGTGGACACATAGGTTTTGCCTTCTGGGCCTCCCAGCGCAACGGGTTTGGTGACGGAGTTGATGCAGATCTTTTCATCCAGGGCCCATCGGATGGGGCTCACAAGGACGGCTGGAGAGAGTATGGGTTCAGGTGAAGAGGGTTTGTTGGGGGCATGAATACGCAAGAGGAAATCCGCTTGACATTCTTATCTCCGGGGCGATACATGATGGAAAACTGGAACCGGGTGAAGAAGAGGGCCCAGCGAGCCTGTCGGGGGTTTAACCTCTTGGCACTTCGGAGATATTCCAGGTTTTTGTGGTCAGTGATGAATGTAAAGGGGTGTTGAGCTCCCTCCAACCAGTGCCTCCATTCCTCCAGCGCCAGTTTAATGGCAAGCAGCTCCCGATTTCCAATAACGTAGTATTTCCGCTCCGCTGTGAAAAGCTTCCTGAAGAAGTAAGCACAAGTGTGAGTCAGGAGGCCTCCCCTTGGTATTGAGACAGCACTGCTCCCACGGAGGCCTTCACTTCCACTATGAATGGGAGTTGGGGCTCTTGATGTGAGAGGAGCTCCTGGAGCTTCTTGTAGGCGGCTCAAGCTTTGGAGTTCCAGGACAGAGACTTGGGTTTCTGATGGAGTATTGAAGTGGGGAGCTGAGAGGAGACTGAAATTTGAATGAACCTCCTGTAGAAATTTGTGAAGCCGAGGAATCATTGAAGTTCCTTAACTGACTGAGGCTGGGGCCAGTCCCGGATGGCTTAGACCTTCCCCTGGTCCTCAACACCTCAATCATAAACTCCTGGAAGACAGGCGGGTAGTTGGAAAGGCCATACGGCATGACCCAATATTCATAGTGGCCTGAGGGGTAACGAACGCAGTCTTTCACTGCCGCCTTCCCGGATACGAATGAGGTTATAGGCGCCTGCAGGTCCAGCTTCGAGAAGATGCAGGCCCCACAGAGTTCCTCAAGAGCCGGGACCAGGGGAAGAGGATAAGGCAGCTTGACAGTATGATCATTGAGGGTCCGGTAGTCGATGCATGGCCGCAAACCTCCGTCCTTCTTGCCCACGAAGAAGAAGATTGAGGCCGCTGAGGAGGTGGAAGGATGAATGAACTGTTGTTGGAGAGCCTCCTTGATGTAATCCTCCATCCACTTGCGCTCCAGGATGGACAGGGTGTATACTCGACCCTTGGGGAGTATAGCTCCAGGCAGCAGGTCAATGGCACAATCCCATGGCCGGTGCGGTGATAATTTTGTGGCTGCCTGTTTGCTGAACACATCCTGAACGCCGTATTCCGATGGGATCGTCCGGAACCTCAAAAGGTTCTGGGCTCTCCACTATGGTGGAATGAACTTGGAGCTTGGAGTTACAGGGACGTTGGAGAGACAGTTTTGGATGCAGGTCTCACTCCATCGGAGGATATCGCTGGTATCCCATCTGACTTCGGGGGAATGTTGAGATAGCCAGGGCATCCCAGGATGATATCGACGGTTGGTCCCTACAGTACCAAAAAGGAAATCCTCTCATGATGAAGACAGCCTTCTTGTAGAGTGATCGGCGGAGACTGAAACTTGATGTACCTGTGCACAAGCAGTTTTCGCTGTATGTTCTTTATCTTCAGCTCAGCCTGTCTCTTGCAGGGTAAATCAAGCTGTTTTAGGAGGGCTTTTGAGCTGAAATTGCCTGAGAATCCCGAGTCCACGAGGGTGGGTACTGAAATGAAATGACATAGGGTGAGTAGTTGCAGTCAGCAGTGGTAGGGTAGAGGGCATGCTCTAATTGGAGGGTACTCACCTCTGGGCATGGGATAAGAGGGCACACCCGAATGAAGTGCCCCAGAACTCTGCAGTAGAGGCACAGCCCCGTGGCAAGACGTCGAGCACAATCAGTGCGTGAGAGTCGATTGGTATCCACTTGCATATGCTCTGGTACTGGAGGACAGGTAGCTGGTGAGGACAGAGAATGAGCGGTTATGTCCGGCTGACAGGCCGTGAGACGTTGGGAGATCTTAACAGCCTTCTGCATAAAGCTCTCTAGACCGACATGGTCATTATAGATTGCCATCTGGGCTCTGATCTGCAGATCCAAGCCCTGACGGTAAGCTGTGAGTGGCGCCGCCTCGTTCAATCCACACGAGGCCGCCAGAGTACGGAACTGCAGAGTATAAACACTGGCTGAAGAATCTCCCTGATGGAGGCGGATGAGTTGATCAGCAATGGAGAGTGAGCCGGTGGATAGGCCGAAGACCTCCTTGAAATGGGAAGAGAAAGCATCGAAAGAGTTAATTATAGTGGTCTGAGTGTTCCAGATGGCTCGTGCCCTGAGTAATACCCGTCCGGTTAGCAGGGAGATCAAAAAGGCTGCTTTAGCCCGTTGGCTGGAAAACAGCAGAATGTCCAGGTAAGCAGACGGGGAATGGGAAAGTCTCTAGGGGCTTATCTGAGTGAAAATGTCCTTTTCCTTTTCAAGGGGATCCAAAGGGAACAGCGGAGCATGGAGACGTTGGAGCACAGGAGTGGTAGAGAACGGGGATAGGAACACTGGAGCAACTGGCAAATAGGCAAAAGGCAAGTGGGTCAGGTAAGTCAACATAGAATGTTTGAGACCAGACAGTGAGTGAACGGGAGGAGTGCAGGGATATAGTGCTGTTGATGAGTGCTGACAGGTGGCGGTGATTAGAAATCAGGGGATTGGGATATGGTGAGTGTCGTTAGTGGAGACTGCTGTGACTGTGGTTATAGTGACACATTTAGTGCTGTAGAAAAGTCAATAATTTTTGCATGTGGTCAGATTATGGCATGGAGTGTTGTAGTATATAGGTAAGAATAGATAAAATGGAAAAATGTTTGTTAAGTTACAGTGCCGATCCTAGACTTCTGGGGCCCTATGCAGAACGGGGGGGATGTTAGTGTGTGGTTGAGATGAAAGAATGGATGCAACGCATTTGTCTGTTTCACTCCGTCTCGAATCGCACTCGAGGAAAGCGCTCATCTCTTCCGCGGCTCTGTACGCTTTCAACTCGTTTTTTTTTTTCTCGAGCAAGAGTCTGTACGATATTCATGTTACATAATTTGACTTATTTTTACGTAGAGAGGGTGACAGCGCACCGCATTAAAATAAATGATCATGCATGTTTTCATAACCTCTGGCCAAACTCCAAAACGAAACTAAAATTAAAACATCTTTGGGAGCAAGGGGGCCCCTTGGTGTTTCAGGGGCCCTATGCAGCTTGTGTAATCTGCGTATAGGGAGGATCGGCTCTGGTTAAAAAACTATTAAAAAAAAAGAAAACGTTTTGGAATCAATATTTTTACCTTTATTTTTTATTTTTTTGTATGTATGTATGTATGTATGTATACTTTTAATTTATAATGATAACAGCCTGTGTTCTAAGGCCAATTCGTACTGTCAGCAGTCCAAATAACACATTTGCTAGGTTTTATTGGGCCAGTGTGTTCGTCCTGTTGGCAACACCCTTACGGTGTGAACTAGCCTGGAAGATACTGTGAATGTGTATGTGTAGGTTGTGCCAATTTCAAAGTTTGCGTAAGAAAGACAGGAACTGTGAGAGCATTCAACAGAGGGAGTGGAATAGACAAAGAGATTGTTAGAGGGCCACCCATGGTGTGATCAGGGTGAGCTGAGAGCATATGTGGAGTGAACAGCTGGACACACAGTTTGAGATTTTAAGCAGAGGAGGTTCAAGCATGGTCAGAATCAGAATGTGGGAAAGCTGCCTTTCACAATGATGAGGTTATGGGTTTCCACACGTACGTAGGCTGAGAAATCCACCAGATCAGATATGCTGTCAGCTGCTGTGTGTCTGTCACTCAGACCCACACCAAACCGCCCTGCTGGCATGAATAGATGTACAATGAACTCTCAGTACAACCAGTGAGGGACTGAGAAGAAATGCTGGGTAAACCATTTACTTGGTTTTCCCCTTATATTTATAACTGCAGTGTTGTTTTATGCAGATGCTGTATAATATACTGGGAACTAAACAGTATTAATAATGAGTAAAAGTGACTGAAGATCATACACAGTCATTTAAGGATAATGTACAAAAATCAGAATTTATGTAGTGCCACACAGCTTTTAAAGGATAATGAGGTTTATCCATACAGTGAAAGTCAAAATGTTGTTTGGACCCCCACATTCTTCAAAAAGTCTTGTTTTGAAGAAAGGAATGCATAAATATAAACATTTGAGCCCTCTACAGTCTACAGTGGAACTCACTGATGTATCACTGCTGTAATTTCCGTAGCTGTACACATGCATTTGCTGTACCATGCACATGCAATTCAACCTTTTCATGGAATTTTGTACCCACTTACATACTCCCAGAACAGACATTTAGTGCCAATAAATCAATTGTCTTATTAGAAGTCAGTGTACCTTCAGAATGAAAGAGATATTTCAATATTGTATATTGATATTTAAATATAAAAAACCGATACTTTATTATTAAAAAAACATTGGATATACAGTTGCTTTAAGTAAATGTATTCAAAATAAATTTTATTATTTAATTATATATTTTTTTAAAGATTTTTTTTTTTCGTATTAATGGTCAAATATTAATAGTTAATTTTACAAACAGTCATTCATTAAAATTGAAATAGTATGCACATTTGGCATTGAAGTTCTGAAAGCAAACAAGCAACCTATATTATATATTTTTAAGGGGTCCATATATGGATTTTATTCTCAAAAGAGGAGCATTAGGAAAACTGAGGCTGCACATCTGTGTTCTTGGAGCGGGGTCTATTGGGACACAGAGGGAGGTTGAGCAGTTCTCACATTTTGGAGGGCAAAAGTAAAAGTGGCCAATGAGGTCCAACTTATATTAAGGAAAACACGCCTTCCGTCTCTCTTTCTCCCCTGTTACAATGAGCTAAGAGAAGGAAAAGATAACTCATCTTGCATTGCAGTGTTTGTTTGACTACTTTTGCCAGACACGCCTGATAGCATGTTCTGAATGACTCGGGTAACAGAAGGACTAGTGTGTGTGTGCAAAGATGAGGTTCAGCTGGGGCTTGTCTCTCCTGTTGATTCTGTATGTGGGTCCTCTTAATGCCTTTTGGTGGAACAGTTCACCTGTCACAAAGGCCCCCACAGTGGACAATGATACTTCTGCTGGTGGAATGACCAGTAAGGAGGAGAATATTGCCGATGTAGGGTCGGAAATCATAGATGTAGCCAGAGGGATCCAAGGATTTGTGAAGAACTGGGACCAGAACTCAACTGTGGATTGGAATAGCAATGTCACAATGAGGATGCCTGTCATTTCCTCGAAGCTTCGCCATTCTACAGCGGGTAATAATTATTATTTATCAGAAGTCGAACATGAAATAAATGTCAAAGGTTCCTCAGGTGATGCCATTGGGTCAGGCTTAGCCTCAGGGCCCACTATGGATTTTGCTCAGGAAGGCAAAACAACATCGACCAACCTTACAGGGACAAGGGTCACTGACAGCAGGATTAGCATAATTAGCACTTCCGCTTTCACTGAGGATTCCACAAACTGCTTATCTAGAGGCTCTGACTGGCCTTTCTGTTTATTTCATGGTGAAGTCACATTTTCTGTACCTAATTTTTTTAATCACACCCAGGCAGAGGATGTGGCAGCTGTGTTAAATGAATGGGGTTGGCTCCTGCGTTCAGGCTGCCACCATGGTTTGGAATGGTTTTTTTGCCTACTACTGGCACCAAGATGCCATCAGCACTCTGAGAAACCTGGGATAGCCCTGCTTCCCTGCAGGACTTTCTGTGAGGTGCTGCTGGACAGCTGCTGGACACTCCTACAGGAGAGTGGCCTGCCTGTGTCTTGCCACACCCTCCCCGAGGGACCAGAGCCCACTCAGTCATGCCTAACCGTTAGTAACCACAAAGGTAAAACTTTGATGCATCTCAAACTTATGCCGCTTGTCTTGTCGGTATGTGTTTTTTTAATGGTGTGCTTTCTACCGTGAGAGACACAGGTCACTTCCTGTCTGTCAGCAGTTGCTCTGCTCTGCTCTGCTATCGCTTTGCCAGGGCTCAGACCAACACTTACTACTTGGGTATACGCTAACCAGCAGAATGTTTACTTATGCACATCTGCTGTGATGTGAGGTCTGCGTCTGCATGCGTAGCTTAGAGTGAATCCATTACAATTACATGCATGCATGAATACTAATTGCTCCTTCATTCTAAACATATTCATTTTGACAGACTGTTTTCAACCTGTAGCTCATATTTGTAGATAAACTTTGAGTGCCAGCATTTTCAATCAGAAATCATTATTCATTAATACGTGTGCACTTAAGTTTTTGTTTCTTAATTTAGTGTCAAATGTAGATTCACAGGTTTGCAAAAAATAGAGAACTTTGGCAGTATAAAATTTGTTATTATTACACACAGAATACAATATGCCATATAAGAAGTGACATACAATATTTGTTTTGTTACAAAATTGTGTTATAGATCTAGTGTTGTTGAGGCCTGTATAAAAGTTGTTTATTTTATTTTGACTGGTTTTTGAAAGTGACACACTTGACTTAACTTAATTGGAGAACATGCTGCACATGTTTGTTTGCAGAAAGTTACTAATACATGAGAAAGCTGAGGTGTGGAAACCCTCTTGGAGATGGTTTAGGCATGTATTATGATAATTATTTTGTGCACTTATTCTATATTTTAGAATATTCCTGATTCATCAATCTAAGAAGAATAAGAATGAGATTATGTGTGTATGCACCATAAATTTAGTCAGAAACACTTATATGAAGTTATGAGTGAATGAGAATGATGTGGGGAATCTGCTTACAGTATGCATTATGTTATGTCTGAATTAGGTTATATAACCAGTGTTTACTCATTGAGGTCAGTTCTGATGAGCAAAATCCAAATACTGACCAAGCCAAATCTTGCTTAGCTTTAGAGATCAGATGAGATCAGGAGAGTCGATGGTCGTCCGTGTAAAATGTAGTAAAAATAATCCATCAGGCAAAGTCATTCATTCTCATGTTTTATATAAGTGCTTATAGAGTGCTTGATTCTTCGAGTAATGATTTTGTTTTATTTCTATAACTAGAGACTCCTGAGCTTTAAGTCATCTATTCGCAGAATGATGTTCACCGTAAAAGCAATGCTAATGTCCCCAAGCATTTTCACTGTTGGTAAATACTTCAAGATGCAAAATGGTATCAGGGACCTACTTGCATTTGTACAACAGGTCACAGACAGAGATACGAGAGACACATTAAATATTTATTTATTAAAAAGAAAGAAAAAACTACTTATCCTGGTGTATGATATTTAAGGCCAGCTCAACCATCTATCACTATAAAATAGATATTTCACCATGCTCAATCAGCATTCTTGTCAAACACAACCCAGTTTTACCACCATCTACATCTATGTGTGAGTTGTGGTGGATGACCTCAGCCACATTTGTTGGAGAGTAACTCTTGGATAAAGAGACAGATTATTGTGTCTCTGTGTTATTAATCAGACAAAGAACTTTCTTTACATGCTGGTTATAACAAGGTTCCCTCTGAAAATGTGTGACAAGACACACAGCAGAGAATCCACGATCAGATTTAAGAGGTTTTATTTTCAGCTATGAGGGACTTTTTCTCTTCTTTTTTTTAGATGATGTGCAAGAAATTCTGGGAGATTGATAGAAAAAAGGGATTCATTGTGAAGACAGTTGTGAAGATCTGTTGTGGGGGAGAGCAATTCTTATCTGGCACAAAGTCTTCCTTGATAGTTTAATGACCTTTCATATTCATGACCAGCTCTAGCATTGCACTGTGATGGTAATTAATAAGGTTGGCGTTTTGATCTATCACTGTGGTCTTGGAGAAAGCACCATGAAAACAGCAGAGTGCTCAGAAGCAAGCAACTGCCAAAGAACATTTTAAAGAGGATCGTTTAATGACATCGTGCAATGTCTGGTACTGCATCCAGACTTCATTATATAACATGTATTAATTTGTTTCAGTGCATTCTTTTTGGATTTAGGCCATTTTACATTCAGTATGTTAGTTTTCCTTTTATTTACCCTCAATTTCGTCAGTATAAGTTGTTAGACAGTGTTTAAGTAGAGCTGAATTATTATAATGGGCAGCTGTTTCATGCTGGTCATTTCTTTGACTTACTCTTTGTCTTATCTCTTGGGAAGTATAGGGGCTCAGATAATTTTTGAAGGGAAAGTTTATCTTAATTAGGTCTCTTGGGAATCAAGGAGGTATCAGTTATCAGGATCCTCCAGTTTCCATCTCATTCATTTAACTCCCATTTACCAGCTGTCAGTAGACATACAACCATTAAGAAAATATAGCTATAAAGAGAATTCCTGTCAGAAGGCGTTTTAACAAAAAATGTAAAGGAATCAGAGTTGACAGGAGACTTGCATGTTTTATGTTTCCAGTGTTATTAGCATCACATTTTGTTATTTTGTTATGTCCCTATCACAACATTTTATTTTGTTTAGTCATGTCTTATCACAGCTGTAGTATGTATACGCATGTGGGAGAGTGTCTGAAACAGTTGGCTAAACACTGGTGCCCACGGGACAATTTATTCATAAGCATGTTCACAAGTGTTGCAGCACTGCGCATGTTATTTATTATTTAATTATAGGTAGATAGTTCAAGTAGTTCAGAATAAACATACACAGGTACTTTATATAGAATTTTTTTTAATCATGTTTTGAAAAGATATCTTGCTTATGTTTATACTTTTTAAATATGGTTTATCAAATTTATGAGGCAGTTATGCTGTGCATCAATTAGATGTTTCTATCACTTAGTTTAGTAGCATTTATAATGTCTTGTGTCGTGGCTTTATGAGAAATCATTTTTGATTGATATTGCAATGACATGATGCATAGTGTAATTTGCAGTCTGAACTTTATAGTGGTTCCAGTGGCTCCACCTTTATTGTTATTTACAAGTGGATTTTATTGGAGTTGATGTTGTGAGGTAAGATCCAGGAGCAAGTGGACACATCTGGACTAGATAATGGGCCAGCTAAACTCCCAGAATCCCCTGTGTGAGTGTTTTGAAAGAGGGTGACAGCACAACACAGGAACGAAATCAATGCTGCTCAGTGGGTGAGCGACTGGACAGCCGCGTCAAATGAGAATCATGGTGTAGTATGGAAAAGCCACTAAGCTCCTATTGCTGTTGAAATATGAGCCTAGAATTAGACATGCCATTCCCACAGACAGAAGTCTTAGCTTGGCTCAGCCCAAATCTGCCTGCCCACCTTTCTTTAAGCAAGAATTTACAAAAGTTTGTACGACAGTATACTAACAAGCTATAGATGGAGAATGTGGAGAAAACCTCTTAATACACAGTAACATATGTTGGAGTAATGGTTGACAGCTGTATGATTGAAATAATAGGGTATTTATAGGTGTTTATTTTATAGAAAATTCTGAGCTGGTGCCCTTTTGAAAAAAAAGAGTGCCCTTACTGTAATTGGTTTGAATGTGCACTCGCTGTACTTGCAGATAATATAATATTACCAAAAACAAAATGCTACTATAGTGTAAAAAATATTTATTTCACTTCCCAAATTCACTTATTTCTCCGTGAATAATATAGAAAAAAATTGGTTTATTTTGATAAAAAGTTGTAAATACGTTTAAAAAAAAAAAAGTTTTTATCATTACATTTTGCTATATGCAATTTTAGGAGTGTGACAAATGTACGATGACTTTATGATGTATATTAAAAAATAAATTTGTGCTGTCATTAAAGAGAGTAACATGTTCTTGGACTTCTTTAGCACACTTAATTGCACTTTTAAAAAGTGCACTTTGTAATTATGTAAAATTTATAGTTTTACCTAAAGGTACATTTTTAATCATTGTTTTGATAATCTTTTGTTATGCTTTAAAGTACACTGATTACATACTGTAAAGTAAAGTACATACTGTATTGCATAAAATAGACTTAAGCCATCTTTAATTAAATCAAAAAGTAATCTTTTTCACAAGGGTGACCTAGTAAAATATTTACACTAAAGAACAGTTAGGTTTTACAAGACCTAGACCTTTAAATTTCTGTTCTGACAATGGTCTCCTATACTCCATCATCAACCCTGAGAAAGCAAAATTTCACATATCTTGCATGCTATATTTAGTCCAATTCTCTCAGGACTTACTGTAATGTACACTGTGAAGAATTATTCCACTGTGTCTGTTTTACCTTAGGTTCTGTAGACATGGTAATAATCACCAGTCACCATTTTTGTCAGTCCCTAGAGGCTACAGCATGTTGATTTATGAGGCTGAACCATTTTACTTTCTTGAACAATGCAATTTTACCATACATGTATTACAAAGATTATATAATAATTGGCCCTTTTTCTAAAAGACACAAGCTATTTTAGGCACCAGTAAGAACTGAATCTTTTGAATATTTCAATTGCAAATGAAAATTTCAGTCATAATTAAATTCATTTAATTTTCACTTAATATATCTTTCAATGTAACATCACCAAACACTACATTCATTTCAACTATTGCACTGATTTCCATTATTTTTTGTATCATAGAAGAGAGTGGAATCTCCTTGCTGCAAATAATTGGAAACTCTCCACCTGAAGACATCAACCAGGTTACAGGACCAAATGGACAAGCTGCTTACCTCTTCACAAAGGATACCAACACAGAACAGATGGCACTTTCCCACCTTCCCACAACCTTCTACCGAGAATTCTCTCTTGTCTTCCATTTGAAGCCCAGCTCTGAAGATGCTGGAGTCCTCTTCTCCATCACCGACTCCAATCAAAAGATCATGTACATCGGTGTCAAGCTCTCAGCAGTGGAGGATGGCAAAAGAAAGGTTATTTTTTATTACACACAGCGTGATTCAGATGCATCTCAAGAGGTGGCCAACTTTGAGGTGGAACACAAGCCACAAGGGTGGAGCCGCTTCTCTCTTTCTGTTAGTCTGGACCAGGTGTCTTTCACGAGGACTGTGAATCTGAGCCCAAGGTGGTAAAGTTTGAGCTCACCTGATGACTTGGAGCTGGAGGCTAACTCCAAGATCTTTGTTGGACAAAGTGGAGCTGATGACCCAGACAAATATCAAGTATGTCTAAAAGTAAACTGTATGTTGGTCACACTTTATTTTAAGGTCCAATTCTCACTATTAACAAACCATTAACTATGACTTTTGCCTCAATAAAATGCTAATGTTATGCTTATAAATAGTTAATATGGCAGTTGTTAAGTTTAGGTTTTGGGTAGGATGTAGAATATGGTCATGCATTGTATTTGCTTTTTAAGTACTAATAAACAGCTAGTCTCGTGAAGCCAAACCTTGGGGCTGAAGGTCTGGAATCCATGACAGCATTCATTGGCCAAGGCCCACCCATGAGGCCATTTGACTAACATGTCAAACAGCCGATCACAGTTAATTTTGTTCAACGTTACGTTTAGGGGCATGGAAATGAGGCCACAAGAACAGACTGGTGTGTAAAACTCTCTGACATATTTTAAAGATGCTATGCTACAAACTTTGAATATTTCACATACTTTTGAAAATCCAGTATTTACTTGATACTGATAAGCAGTTCACAGTTGTAAACACGACGGCTTTCTCCTTTCATGAGGGGTTTGGCGTCATGGCATCTTTGTTTCCAGTTGGAACGTTAAAGAACGCAATACACACATCTCCCGGAAATCCTGTATATTTCAACCAATCCAATGATGACTTCAAAAATCCTGAAGTGTTTCCACGTTTGTGTGCCATATGCATCATCCGTGGGCATCCGTGGGAGAGTCCGTGGGCGTGACCTCTGAGGCTGAGACTAATAAACAGCCAATATGTTAATAATAGGCAAGCTAATAAGCAGCTAGTTAATAGTGAGAATTGGTCCCTAAAGTGTTACCATGTGTGTTTGTTTGTCTGTCTGACAAATTATCAATTGGTCAATCAATTGTCCCAGACCAATATGGTATAATTACTGTTTCTGTACATCCATCCATCCAGGAGAATTATCTGAAATTACATTTATGTTCATACACATCTACAGCTGATATGCTGACTGATATTAACTCTGATGTTGATGCTGATGTTGACCTGTTTTTAGGGCATGATCTCAGAGTTAAGGGTGGTTGGAAACCCACGAGCTGCAGAGCGTCATTGTAATGATGATGATGACGATGACTATGACGTAAGCTGTGTTATTCTCATATCTACATTTTTGGCAATTTTTACACAGACATAAATTACTCTTAATATTTATCCTTTTGAATATATTGATGGCTTACCAAATAAATGCTACTGTGGAAAATCGAATTTAATGCTTGCTTTTCATTATTTGTAGGGTTCTGGAGAAAATGGAAGTGGGATAGATGACAGAATGGATATGAATCTTAATTTAGTAGGTGTTTTGGACATTAGTTATTGTATTTTTCTGACAAAAATACAGTGTTCTGACAAACCCTTTTAGTAAAAACTCTTGGTGAAAAGCAAATGTGCTGAAAGTTCATACATTATATTTGTGGTTGCATATATTGATACTTACAATACTTACTACAAGACTGCTTCTGGCATATTGCACTGTGATGTGTCTATCGGATATTCACTTAAAAGATAACATTTTAGAATATCATCATTAATGAATAAGGACAAAGGAACAAATGAGTAGCAATGTTAGTACTACTATTAACTAACAAGAAACTGATTAAAGGGATGCAGTTTATATGTAGTGTCATTAACAACTATGTACTTACATTTATATTACTATTTGCTACATTGCACTTATTGTGAACATGCATGTTTTAGATTGTCTTGTCCTGTAATTACATCTATAGTTACACTGTTGACCCGACCTTTAACCCCCTCAACTGTTACGACCTGTCCGTAACTGTACGCATATCCCACCTTAGTAGCAGCATAAGTGTTTTGCAATTCAACATGAACATAATAGGTGCACTGTACCTAATAATTCCGTATTTTATTAAGTGCATAGTATTTAAAGACACCTAATATAAAGTGGGACAGATAAAAAAATTAGTAACTACTATTTTTTCATACCTCCCAGAGAACTACTAAGAACCTAAGAGGTTTTTGAAATGTTTTGGATAATAATTACTTATGATAGATTAAATAATGCATTACTGTTACTATTATTGCTTTTAAAGTATAGCATTTTGTAATGATGGGTCGCTTGTTTATAGGTAATTCCAGAATTTCAGGAAGGAATGGATATTTTTATCTATTGTTTGGGGCAACATCTCGGGAGGTCACATACGATTGCAATTTCAACCTTGTAGCAGTCCTATAATCTACAACTTCAATGCCAAATTTGTTGTTGGTTGAATTGATTTTTAGTGGCATAGAAAGCAACTATACTGCTTAATGTATTGAACTGTGGGATTATTAAAGGGTTAGTTAATTACTGTCATTAATAACTCACCCTTATATCATTCTAAACCCTTAAAACTTTCCTTCATCTTTGGAACACGAATTTTGATATTTTTGGTGAAATCTGCTGTCTTCATAGACAGCAAGGATAATTAATCAAGGCACAGAAACGTAGCAAGGTCATTGGTAAAATAATCCATGTGACATCAGGGGTTCAACTGTAATTTTATAGCAGCGAGAATACTTTTTTTTGCGCAAAGAAAACAATAATAACATCAACGTAATCAGCGTTATTTACGTTCAGTAGAAAGCGTGTGCATGCTGAACGTAAACAACGCTGATTGATTACATTCTGTGGTACTCTCCAAAATGGCCGAAGACCATACCTTGGGGAGAATTGTTGATTAAATTATGTTATTATTGATTTATTTGCTCACAAAAAGTATTCTCAGAACTTCGTGAAATTACAGTCGAACCCCTGATGAAACATGGACTGTTTTACCGATGTCCTTGCTACGTTTCTGAGCCTTGATCGTGGTAGTACCTTTGCTGTCTACAGACGGTCAGAGAGCTCTTATATTCCATCAAAAATATCTTAATGTGTGCTCTGAAGATGAACGAAGATAGTTGTAATGAACTAGAAGTAGGTGTTTAAATAATGTTTTATCATCATTACTAAGTGTGACAAAACAAATAAGTTAAACAACATCTTTTATCAACACAAGATAAGTCTTTTAAAAGTTTTAAGTGTGTTTTCTATTTCAAAGGGTTCTGTTCTGCTGCCCATGCCTCCACAACCTGTTTCTACAGGGCGACGCTAAATTGGATACAGATGACCATCAGAAAACTACAGGTCTGTGCTATTGCTATTTGATACAGTTTTTGTTTAATGTTAGACAAGAGTATAAATAAACTGTGGCTTTATAGAACTGAATTTATAGAATGTTTTTAGAAAATGTTAATGTTCAGTATTGGTGATGCTTACACAGGGAACTGTTCTTTTGTTTTTAGTCCTGTAAAATTGTGGAATCTCTGAATTTTGGACAACCTATGTAAGAGCTCACAAAATATGATGCCAAAATAGGCATGCAGACAGAAATCGCTTCAAACTGAATGCAATGATAATGCTGCAATGCCATCTTGTGGACAGTATTTATACAGAACCTTGTGTGCAATGGAAAGGTTCTATGAATGCTATAGGTTCTTAATGGGAACATCAATGTCATTAAACAACTTTCACTGAAAATGAAGCTTTGCCAACACAGGAAACATAACAAATAATGTAAATTGAAATAATATTTCACTATACATCTGTTTTCATTCAGAGCAAATGTTTGTTGTAATTCTAATTTACATTTACATGTAAATGTACATTTAGTCATTTTGCAGATGCTTTTATCCAAAGCGACTTACAATTGGGGATTAAACAGGCAGGCAAAAATCTCTCCTTTTAATTATTATGTTTATTGTATTCACTGTTACAAACACAAATTCACATTATATACATGGA
The DNA here is from genome assembly GCA_027564155.1 of Gymnocypris eckloni scoliostomus. Lineage (NCBI taxonomy): Eukaryota > Metazoa > Chordata > Actinopteri > Cypriniformes > Cyprinidae > Gymnocypris > Gymnocypris eckloni. Next base: position 3,216,676 of record CM050419.1, read on the forward strand.
TTCATGCGTGCATGCATGAATGAATGAATAGCTACTAAATTTATAGGTTTCAAAGGGTCTTATCATTGTTAATTTGGATGTCATTGTGAAAAATAAATAAATTATATCTGCTTAAATGTATATTAAATTAAATTTGTTGAATGTGTACTCATTTTACCCATGTAAGTAGGAAAAAAATATTAGGCTATTAAGTGGTTTAAAGTGTACTGTACAGTAAAACCTTTCATTTTTAAATTATTACAAAGTGCACATTTTGTCACTGTGCACATTCACAGACAACTCTGTGCCTCTTTTATGTTTTGAAATGTAAAAATGTTCACATCATTGGAATGGGATGTCGCATTAGCTATGTGAACACACAAAAATCATGGAGATGATTTGCATGTTGCTTAGAGTCAGTTGTTATATTTGTGATAATAATGCATGAAAAATGCCAAATGGTGCAGTCATAATATTTGGCCATTTTGGCAACAAAATCAATTTATTGGACAAACGAGACTCTATTCGAGACTCTCCCATGATGTCATAAGAAGCGAGTTCACTGATCTAAATACATATATAGATCAGTGAACTTACCTTTATGAGGTCATCTAACAACATTATGACCAGTTTTAGCTACTTTCAATTGAAAGCAGGGGACAAAACACTGGTCAGTGTTTTATTTGTTTTTTCGCTGTATTTTGATGGTTTAAATTAAATTCATAAAATACAAATACAAATCCACACATCACTTTTGGCCACTGTTGTGTTTGGATTTAGTCTCACAATATGCAAGACCCTGCTTACAGGTCACCACCGTGCATTGCTGCATTTTTCCAAATTTCCAGCCAAAAAAGAACAAAACGTTATTACTACTTTCATTTCTGCAGTTAGAGCATTGACTTGTTGAGTGGAAGAGGTTATTAGGATTTCTCTTACTTTGTCAGTAAAAAAATCTTGATCTTGATAATCGTTTCATTTCATCAACTCCACATTATCGTTGTGAACTAAGTCCAATATGTCATATTCAGGAAAGGGTTTGTCTACCCTCTGAATCAGCCAATAGTGAGCCTGCTTCTGTAAAGTCACAGCAGCACAACACCAATCATTTAATGTAACTACAATTAATGTAACTACAATTAACTACAAACTACAAAATAATTTAATTAAGGCACTGAAATATTTATTTATTTGATTTTTTACTTTGCATTGTGCAAAATTATCACAAATTATTACTGATGCTTTGTCTCCTCGTTTACAGTTGGAGTAATGATGTGAACATGAGTTCCATCAATGGCTCCAACAACTCCAGGAAGGCCCACAATCCTCATAAAAGTGGCTTGTTTCTGCAATATGGTTTGGTGGTCAGTTGGGAAGTCAATTAACTGCATTTAGTAGTAGCCAAGGTGATGTCCGGCCTAGGAAATTGGACATCTTCACCCTTAATTTTAAAAAACATTGTAAGATTTCGTACGTATGCGCAATGCGTAGTTGCTTAGAGTCAGTTGTTATATTTGTGATAATAACGCGATGAAAAATGCCAAATGGTGCGGTCATAATATTTGGCCATTTTTGGCAACAAAATCAATTTATTGGACAAACGAGACTCTATTCGAGACTCTCCCATGATGTCATAAAGATGAGTTCACTGATCTAAATACATATATAGATCAGTGAACTCACCTTTATGAGGTCATCTAACAACATTAAGTGACCAGTTTTAGCTACTTTCAATTGAAAGCAGGGGACAAAACACTGGTCAGTGTTTTATTTGTTTTTTCGTTGTATTTTGATGGTTTAAATTAAATTCATAAAATAAAAAAAATCCACACATCACTTTTGGCCACTGTTGTGTTTGGTGGGGTTAGTCCTACAATATGCAAGACCCTGCTTACAGGTCATCACTGGTGCATTGCTGCATTTTTCCAAATTTCCAGCCAAAAAAAGAACAAAACGTTATTACTACTTTCATTTCTGCAGTTAGAGCATTGACTTGTTGAGTGGAAGAGGTTATTGGATTTCTTACTTTGTCAGTTAAAAAAAATCTTGATCTTGATAATCGTTTCATTTTATCAACTCCACATTATCATATAAGTCCAATATGTCATATTTTCACTGGAAAGGGTTTGTCTCCTCCTCTTTGTTGTCATCTTGTTACTTCTAACTAGTAATTAACTAACTAAAATAATTTAGTAGCTGAGATCTAGTCTCAAAACTTAGGAACCTTTATAAATCACTATTTTTAAGCATAGGAATAAGAGTAAAATTACGTCATTCTTAGAATTTTGACACACTAAAATTTTACTCTGAGCGGCTTTATACATACAGCCCCATGTCTTTATTTTAACATGAAATGCTGCTTTGACATTCACAGAGTCAAAACATGATCCAACCACACTCTCCAGCACAGGTGAAGAGAAGGTACAGTACAGTTCTGTTTATGGGTTATTTTATAATCAAACATATTAAATGATTGTAGCATTAATGGGATGCTAACAGACAGCTTACTGTAGTGTCTACACATAAATGGTTAAAGTAAATAGTAAATCATACATACATTTGCTTTACGCTGTGTCCTAATCAGGTGTGACAGGATTTCCTTCTTTTTTTTTGTGTGTGTCCTCTTTTGCTTCCCCAGGGTCCAGTAACAGAAGTGATAAACACAGGGAATATACAGATGGAGAGGGTACAGGGTCTAATGGGCCCACCAGGTCCAGAGGGCCCACAGGGGGAGCCAGTGAGTAACATGAACTTACCATAGGCTTTCATTACTGTTAAAATGAATCCTATTAAAAAAAATTAAGTCATAAATGTTGAGAAACATAATTTTGATGTTTTATAGGGTGAACCAGGGCAGGACGGCAAACCTGTGAGTTTTCTGGACAGACTTTTCTGTACAATGTTTGAATATTTACTAAGATTTAGTTTATTACTTCTTCATTCTCATTTGGTGTTATTTTTCAGGGCCCTGAAGGACCTCAAGGTTTTAAAGGACCCCCCGGTACTACAGGACCTAAAGGAGAGAAGGTTGTTCGCAAAATCTGAATTGTCAATAATTATTGATTTTTATTTATTATTAATATTTTTTATTGACCTTACTACACATTATATATTAAACCGGGAGTGTGCAAACTATTGCAGTCTATTGTGCTTTGAGATTTAAAAAATAATTAAATAAATTAGAATATGGGTGTCATGTGCTCCTATTGAGGCATTGCTAGTCATTGCACTTATAGTGAGGTTAAAAGGTGAAAAATAATTGTTGACCAAAATTTTGACGAAAACCAAAGAAGTCCTTTGAGGGTTTAAAGGCAGAACATTATGAGACACACTGGGAAAATTACTATTTTTTCACCAATGTCTTTGTATGGACCAATAAATAAAAAATATATAATTTTTTGGTATCTCTAGGGACAGAAAGGGGAAGGACATCCAGGCCCTAGAGGCCCACCTGGACCACCTGGACCCTCAATCTCAGACAGGACTGTGAGTATGAATACATCTAGGTCTATGTACTTGGAGCTAAAATGTGTATACAGTAGAAGGAATTAACACATTCACAAATGTCACACAATTCATATGAAAGCTGTTTTCTGAAATCATACATGTAGCAGAGAGGCACACAAATGTTGTTCACCAACATTTTTTGTAGTGACACAAAAAAACAAAGACATGGTGATGTGAATACAGTTTTATTTGTAAAAGTTGTTTTCTTGAGTTTCCTTTTGCTGAAAATTAGCAATTGTTACAGTATGGAAACTACCATGAAGCCTGTTGAATGAGCTAAAATATCTGTGTTTTCTAATGTTCTCCCTTCAGACATATATGGATATGGAGGGTTCTGGATCAGTGCCGGTATGTTTTAACAATGTTTTAACAAGCCTAATTTGAAAACATTCTTCTTATTATTAGTAATTATTTATGTTCATATAGTGTATATGTACTATACTATAAACCCTTAATATATAAAGCATCAACAATTTTGATGGCAATATGTATATTGGCAACAAACTAACTTTGCCCTTTCAAAACCATGTCACTATGGTTACCACACCACGTCAAACATCATATTATAAAAATATATTATTATGTTTAATTATGTAAAAAACACTTTTCCGAAAACAATTGTATTTTATTTTACTCTACTGAATATCCTAATACATTCACCAGATCTGCTGCTGGTGTGTTTGGCTGTATAATTTCATTTTTGAGTTCAATTTCAATATGTTCTCATCTTTTCAGCATGTATGTTGTCATCCTGGTCTTCCTGGGCCTCCTGGGCTTCCTGGACCGCCTGGGCCCCCAGCAACAGACTGGCCAACTGAATCAGAATTAGAAACTTTTGAAGCTGGCCCCACTGGTACCCCTGGACAAAATGGGTTCCCTGGGCGTCCTGTAAGAAATTCTCCCTCTTCATTAATCCCATTTATTTTAAAAAACATTTAGAAGAATTTTGTTTGTTTTGTTTTTATTCTCTTTATTATGACTCAGGGCCCCAGGTCGACCTGAAAACCTGGTCCTCCTGGTCCTCCAGGCCAAAAGGTAAATATTAATATGATTTTTTTTTATTATTTTAATAGGCCTGATATTAAAATGAAATCAAACTATTCCTTTTTTCTTTTAGGAAAACTGTGGCTTACCTGGAGTTGCAGGGGGAAAAGTAAGAAAAGTGATGCTAGCATGTTTAATAAATTAGATGTGAAGATGTGACCACAGAATACTGAAATATAAGTGAAAGTCAGACATTCACATATCTCAGAAATTTCTATCTATGGGGCTTTTTTTTTGGGAACATAATCTTCATTGTGTATGTTTTTTTCTCCCTGTAGCAAAGCTATTTCTCTTTTTTCTCCAATTGGTTTCCTTCCTTGGAGAGTGAGGCACAGGTATTCTAAAATCATGCATGACTACAAACTAACTGAATTGGGATTGGTGTGTCACAAGGACTGTCATCATCAAATTTTCTCCCACCAGTCAGTGAGGTCTAGTGAATTGATCAAATCAGACTTGTGCTTTAGCAATGCAAACTTCCTGTTTGACTCTTCTACTTATGTTTTTAGCTCTTGTGTGAGGCTTGCTTGTCATTTCCATGCATTTATTTTTACAACACTGTGACAATTGAGGACTGCTCATATAACCTGCATTACACTGTTTTCTTGAGTGGTATTTACTGTAGTTAATGCCATCTCTCTAAATAAACTTATAGCATGGCAATGGATATGGTAAATTATTGTAATTGGTCTGAGATATGTATACGCTGCTGCTGCAGCTGTTGTTAATTGATGCATTCAAAACAGAGCTTCACACAGCTTGTTCGGAGTGCATATAAAATTGGCTTGTGAAAAAGTTGTGACTTTAGCAAATGAGGCTTTAGTATGGTGTATTTCACTGTGTAGAAGTTGTGATTGTTCGGTGCTATTGGATGTTGATGAAGTGAGCCCATAAATCCATGTCTAAAAGATGATTTTAACTGATCTTTAAGTTTATAATATATTGTTGACTGATTACAATAAGAGCACCCATTAACTTGCACCATGTTGTAAACAAGGCATATTACAAGAGCTAATTTCATAACTAAACTTCAATTTAGTCAACTAAAGACATTTAACATAAGCTTTTTTAGAACACTTTCCCATTACTTCTCTTTAGGGTGCACAGGGCTCATCAGGAATCCCAGGACCAGAAGGTATGGCAGGGCCGCCTGGGCCTATGGGACCTCAGGGACCTGTAGGACCACCTGGACCCCCTGGACCTGCCCTCCGAATTACTGTAAATTGCTTAATATTTGAAGTTCAGAACCTTCAATGCTTTTAATCTCAGAACTATCACAAGGGCCATGCAGTCACAGGATGTTGTGCCTCTTGGCGGCCTAGAACTTGATCTGCCATATCCACTGTGTTTTCAGACTGATGGGAAAGAAAAAGAAGTTGATCTTCAATACATTCCAGGAGTCATGGGGCCACCAGGTCCACAGGTAACTATAAACTGCTGTCACATTATCATCACAGCAACACATTGCTTAATCGACCTCATCCCTGTTGTTTTTTTTTTTTCTCTAAAGGGACCTCAGGGGATATCTGGACTACCAGTGAGACTATGACTTATATGTTTGCAATGTGATATCCAAGTTGCAAATTACAATGTACTGTACATTACACCTACCTGGGAGAAATGTTCATTCTCTTTTCTTTAAACTCTGCAGGGAAAACCTGGTTTACCAGGTATTTCAGGTCAGAAAGGTGAAGAAGGTCAAAGAGGACGAGAGGGAATGGCAGGGTTTGATGGCTTTCCAGGAAAAATAGTAAGTGAAAATGACTAGCATGAAGATCAGCTTTGAACAACAATATTGTAACTTTCAAATAATGTATTGTTTACAGGGGCTAAAGGGGGAAAGAGGATGGAAAGGTGAAAAAGTGAGTATTAATTTGAAGACATTTATATTACATGTAGGATCTCTATCGTTGGTTACCTCAGCCTTCAACATAGTATTCAAGCCAGTTCAACACTGCAACTATTCGGTGGACCTAAGCAATAGATTTATAATAATATATTTGTCTTTAGGGTGATCCTGGTCGTGCAGTAGGGCCTGCAGGACCGCCAGGGCCACCAGGTCTTCCAGGAGAAGTTATCTATATTAATGGCAGTGTGAGTGTTATCATACAGTAAACCCTCAAAGGATATTGTATAATTTGTAACATTTTCCTGCTCCTTTACAACAAACAATGACTTAAATGACATTTAATTTCAGACAAATGGAGAATATGGAAGCCCTGGACCACAGGTGAAAATAACTGATAAATAATAGTCATTATAGCTCTTTATTAATTTGATTATGTAAAATATCATGCAGTACAATACAGAATATCCGGTGTAATTATGAATTACTATTTACATATTATAAGGCATATAGAACCACATTCAAAGCATTGTGTTTTGTTCTTGTTTTATTAGGGTACACCTGGTATAGCTGGCCAGGCAGGATTCCCTGTAAGTTTTTAATGACTTGTAATTTTGTTGTAAGTCTAGTATTTTATATTTTGGATAACATCAGATTCTACCACATCTGCACCTTTTATTTAAATATTAATTTTAAACTTAAAAGATCAATCAATGCATTCATCCTGCTCTCCCAGCTATTTAGGTGCCAAGACCTATATACTGTATGTTCAAAAATTACAAATATTGTTCTGCGCTCTAAAAATTGGTTTAGGTTAAAACAGGAGATTTAAACTTTAAAAGACTGTGAGAAGTGAAAACTGTTTTATATTGCATTTTTATATATATCTTTAAAGGGACCAATGGGTCCAAAAGGTGATCAGGGGGAACTTGGACTACCAGGAGACTCTATCAAGGTAATACATGTATGTTTTGGTAAAACTTTATTAGGAAAATACACTTTAAAATAAATCTATAAAAAATCTGTGGTATTCCACAAAATTTTCTAAACTCTTCCTAAGTTAAAACATTAGTTTTGTGTTGTTTATAAACGAAGATGAACTTGTTTTCTTTGCATTATTTGAGGTCTGAAAATACTGTTGTCCTTTTCTACAAATTAATACTCCAAATGACAACATGTTTGGAATTTGGCAAAAATGTTGTCAGTAGAATAAAACAACAATTAAAATTTTGCTCTTGAATATTAATTAAATCCATAAATAATAAAACCAAAGAAACTGATAATTCAGTTATCATATAATACTGAATAACTGATAATTATGGGAACAGGAGCATTTAGAAGATTACTAACTTTACTCAATGAGCATTTTTCATTCTCTCAAACTGAATATGGTTTTGTTCTTTTTTCTTTAGGGTCAAAAGGGTGAACCTGGCCTGATCGTAGACTCCAGTGGTAAACCCATTTACATGGGAGGGGTGGCTGGACAGCTGGTGAGAGACGAGCGGTTTAATTCAGATAGATTAGTTTAAATCAGAACGTTTAAGCATCCATAGCATTGTAAGACAATTTATGTAGTTACTATCTGTATTAGGGTGAACCAGGACCTCCAGGACCAGAGGGGCCTTTGGTGAGTTTTGGGCTTTTTGTCCCGCTGGGGTATACCACACAGAAAAGCTCTATTTTTACCTGCAAAAGTTCCCTGGTATTAAGAAATGCATTGATCATTATTAACACTGCTGATATTTCAAGATTTTATGTTATAGATTATATGTTGGCATATTTTTTACTCATTAGGGACCAGTTGGGCCACTCGGACCAAAAGGAGAAATAGGATTACCAGGCAGACCAGTGAGTAACTCTAATCAAATCCAACAAGATTTTCTATCATTTTACATTTTCTGAAAAATTATTTATCATAGACTTTTGCAGTGACTTATGGTAAAGATTTTTTTCATATTGCCTACCTCTAAGTAGTAAACAGGCAGCAGCTAGAATGTCAACACATTATGGTTTAATAATCGGAGACCATTATCACAGAAACTCCCAAATTTGGTAGGTTGGTCTTAAATTATTCTCATTACTCAGGCACACACAAAGGCTATCTGCCATTTGTTCACTCTGAATTAAACTAGTACAGAAAATCTATGGAGTTCCATTATGAATAGTTATTAAAATAATGTTTAACTGTAATTCAGCATGGTCATTCCCAGCCAAAATGAAAACAATTGGCATGGTCACCATTACTTATATGGCCAGTAACACAGTAAGAATTTTTGTAATACATTGATTTTATAATGCAATTGTTTGTATGTGTCAGTCTAGGCACCAGACAAACATAAAAATGTCACTGTGGGATCATTAGTCCAATCAGCTTGAATTTTTGAATGTAGTGCCTTTGTCCTACTTCTTTCTTCTTGCTCACATGCTAACCATCAAAATAGATGCTTAATACCTTGAAAAATATGACCTTAAATAAGATGCATATACCCTGATAATTGTTGCTTGCAGCTAATTTATTTTCTTTTTTATAAATTCTTTATTGAATATTATTACTTTTATGAGTTCATAATTTGGTATATTCCTGATCCTACAAAATTCTTAATCAAAAGGGTCGTCCTGGACTAAATGGTAAAAAAGGAGAGAAAGGTTCTTCAGGTGGAGGATATGGTTATGAATATCAGGTAAGTAATGAACAACTTAATACCATTTCTTTTGTTTTAATTGTTACTACAGAAGTGCACATTATACTACAATACTACAGATTTTAAACTGGTTTTAGGGACCCCCTGGGCCGCCTGGGCCAGCTGGACCTCCAGGACCTCCAGTTCCTGTGGGATATATGATGTGAGTAATTAATGGTTTTAAAATATACAAGTACCTAATATCTTTTGGGTTTGTTTGTAATAAAAATAGTTTGTGTAGTGGCTCACAATATTTACTTTGAAGGGTTATGATGATGGCAGCTCAAGATTTCCCTATGGTGAGTAAATAAATCTGATTTGACATTTTCCAATCATATCTGGTGTTATCACATTCCAGTTTAGGTTAGCATGAATATGTGTATAAGAATATTTGTTTGCGATGTGTCATTTGTATATTACTTTGGATAAAGGCATTTGCTAACTTAATCAATGTAAACATATCTCAAATTTTATTACCTCAGCTATCAAAGGGAAAAGGGTGAAAGAGGTACACCTGGCATCCCTGGTTTGCCAGGTATGACACATCAAGCCTTTTTATTGAAACAGTTGAATAAAGACTCAGAACAGTGAATATCTTCTTTTTTACTGTTTTACTACAAAATGTGAACATGATTTGAATGTCAACATTATCTGTCATAGGTCTCACTACCACCTTTGACATTTATGCATTTAAGGTACGATGATTACACATGTATACAAGTTTCCTGTTTACATGTAATGTTCTGCTGAATATGTGCAGCCCATGGAAATTGTACTTGATTTTGTAATATTTTATGCTGTAGCATGAGATGAAAGGGGAGCTCGGTGCTAAAGGACAGAAGGGAGAATCAGGAGCAGGTTACTATGACCCTCAACATAGTGGAGCACAAGGTCCAGCCGGAAGACCTGGACCACCGGTGACAGCACAGACATAAAATAATACTTCTTAGATTCTGAGTCAACCATTCTTTCTTGTTGACTAAATGTATTTTATTTATTTTTTTCGTTATAGGGCCCTAGAGGAGAATCAATTAGTGGGCCTCCAGGACGTCCAGGGCTTCCTGGAACCCCAGGAATTGGTTATGATGGTCGCCCAGGTAGTCCTGGCCCACCAGGTCCACCTGGACCCCCGGGATCATTGCTGCCAGGTGCACACCGACCCTCACAAAGTAAGGAATTTACACATAAAATTATAATCTCTAAATATATTTTGGGTGCAGAGGGATGCAGATTTGAACCTGACCTGTTCCATGTCTTCATCTAAGTTATTTTCTCTCCCTTTTTACTGTCTTCTTTCAAACAGTCCTATTCAATAAATGCAAAAGCCGATAGAGTTTGCCTTTTTATTTTAACACCTTGATCCTTTAGCAGTCAGTATTCCTGGGCCTCCAGGGCCTCCTGGACCCCCTGGACCTCCTGGACATTTAATTGGGGTGAGTTTACACTATACTGCAACACTACTTACTGTCTGTCATTGATGACATCTTTTCTAGTTAGTTAGTCTGTTCTTTTTTCCCAGGTTATGGTTTTGAGGTCTGTTGACACCATGGCTGCAACAACTATCCGGTATCCAGAAGGCACACTAATCTATGTAAAAGACAACAGAGAACTTTATATGAGAGTACATGATGGCATCAGAGAAGTCATGGTAATTGTCTATTATTGTTTCTCCATCTTTAAGTAAGAAGAGAGTAAACTTAAGCCTTATTTTGCTGTCCACACACATGCAAACAGCTGCACAAATAAGAGTGATTGTACTCAAAAACAATGGTCAATTAGGTTGTGAACATGTGAGGAACACATCCATTCACGCTTATAGTCAGTAGAGCATACTTTGAAAAGCTTTCACCCTCAAACTTGTGCTACCGTAGGAGTGAAATGTGCTAAATTAAGTATACCTAGGACTTCATTTTTGCAAAGACAACACCAAATGGGTGAATGACTGAATATTTAAACAGAACAAGTAGAACAAATAGAACATTTAGCAGAATTCTAACAGCATTTCCCAATCAGTGGGCATTTTCAAACTAATAGGCAAGTGGCTAAAGTGGTTGAAAACCCCCCTGTGAAAATGGTCACTAATTGGGAAACACCCGATTAGATTTTTCAGAGGCACAAGTATCAAATAGAAGGGTCATTCAGATTCACGGTGGCAAATAAAGTGAGGGGCAACGTTAGTGTTTCACTTGAATGTCACAAAAGCACACCCAAAATTTAAAAGAACAGTTGTGTAATTGATTTACAAACAAGAAATTGTAACTACCTTTTACAGATTGCCGAAAGCTACAGAAAAATTGAAACAAAGCTACTGAAAAATAGAACCAAATAGTTTGCTGTAATTCATAGAAAAAACTGAAATCCTGAAATTGTGTATTTGTACAGTAGTTACTGTTTACTGTAAAGTTTTTTCAGAAGTAAAAAATATATATAGAGATAGATAGATAGATAGATAGATAGATAGATAGATAGATAGATAGATAGATAGATAGATAGATAGATAGATAGATAGATAGATAGATAGATAGATATTTTCTGAGAACATTATTATATGCCTGATTTGTCTGTTTGCTTCATTTCAGCTTGGTGAATACACCCCATTCCCCAAGAGTCTGGTGAGTAACATAAAATGTACAGTATTGAGTAATTAATAAATCCTTGTATAATACACAAGCTACAAATCGAGGGCAAAAAAAGGTCACACGGATTCCTACTGCAATGACTGTATTTCGCACACAAAATTTCATCAAGCAATAGTAAATGTCTCAATCTCTTAAGACGCAAGTTATAGGATCAAATCACACACTGTATGTCTATTCCCCTTATACGTTTTTTGCCCTGTTGGTTTTTAGGATAACAAGATGGAAGCAGGGAGCCTCCACAAGTTATTCAGTACTCTCAGGATTATCCCACAACCTCTCCCCAACAAGGCCCTCTACACTCAGGAGCCCAGTACCCTGTGCCACTTGATCCCAGACTTCAGCCATCATATGACCCCCACCATAGAAATACATTTCCACACTACTATTCTCCAACTGATCCACGACACTCTCCATCAATCGATTCAATTTACCAGCACCATCCTGATTCCAGAAAACACATTCCCAGCAGCCGCCTAGATCATTCTGGCTATCCTGACAGCAGATATGAACGTATACACCACCACAGGCCTGTCATTCAAGAGGCTAAGCTTCCAGCTCACACACACACATCAGGTCGTACAGTAAGTACCTTATAATTTGAATGAGGTGTAATTGTGTGCTAGTCTGTTCATATTTTTCCTACACCCCATGACGAATGTCCTACTAATTATAGTAAGACGTAATCTGTGGCATACTGTAAACAATCAACTGCTAATGGACTTGCTGACAGGCTTGCTTATAATAACAAGCATTCACAAAAATTGGGTATAACAAATGCAGAGTAAAAAATTATGACATTATTCTACTCATGCCTCAAGGTAAAAAGTTGACAGTTTGCTTGCTGCAGCATTTGTACAAATTTCAACACATACTATTATATACTATAAATGGGAAGACCATGTATAGAACCATAGTGTATTAAGATGAGAAGTTAATGTATGTTACACTAAATGTAACTTTCACACAGAAATTAATTAAACTACATAAAGGAAATGTCCAGTTATATTAGTTAATTAGTTCATGTATTGATGGATGGTTTTGACAAATAAAACGTGTAACACATACATGTTGTTTAAAACATGTGTTACACATACAGCCAAATATATCGGCACCCTTGGTAAATATGATAAAAAGAAGGCTGTGAAAATTAATCTGCATTGTTAATCATTTTGATATTTTAATGGAAAAAATCACAAAAATTTAACCTTTCATTGGACAATAAGAATTGATGTGGAAATATCAAATTATGAAATAAATGTTTTTCTCAAATACACATTGGACACAATTATTGGCACCCTAGAAATTCTTATGAGTAAAATATCTCTAAAGTATATTCCCATTCATATTCACTATTTAGAGAACTCCAGGGTTATTATGAAAATGAAATTATCCAGCCATGGCTTCCTGTTTCACAGAAATATAAATAGGGGGCAAACAAAGCCCAAATTCCAATGAATATATTTCTGATGTGCAGCAAAAGATAATTGAGCTTCACTAATTAGTGAAGTGGCTTTAATAAATGAGCTAGAGCAGTGAAAATTCCCATTTCCACCATCAGGGCAATATTTAAGAATTTCCGATCAACACAAAATGATACAAAACTGCCTGGTAGAGGACGTGTGTCTATATCGTCCTAATGCATGGTGAGAAGGATAGTTTGGGTGGCTAAAGACACTCCAAGGACCACAGCTGGAGAATTGCAGAAAATGGTTGACTCTCGGGGTCAGAAAACCTTTAAAAAAAAAATCAACCTACATCACCACATGTAGGGAGGGTTTGGGAGGGTTTCGAGAAAAATTATCCTAGCTCATCCAACATATCCAATTATCAGACACGACTGGAACTTGAAATGGCACTGGCTTCTATGGTCAGATGAAACTAAAAAAGTAAACACTCAAGATGAAAAATGGATCACTGGTCACAAAACCAAGCTTCTGCTATGGCCATTCCAGTCCTTAGACCAGAACCCTGTAGAAAATGAGTGGGGTGAACTGAAGAGGAGAAGCACCATCATGGAGCTGTGAATCTGAAGGATCTGGAGAGATTCTGGATGAAGGACTGGTCTCTGATCTCTTGTCAGGTGTTCTCCAAAATCTTCAGGCATCATAGGAAAACATTTAGAGCTGTTAAACTGGCAAATAGAGGTTTCAAAATGTATTGAATAAAAGAGTGCTGTTAAATGTGGCCAATGTGTATTAGAGAAAAAAAAAATATTTCTTAATATTTGTCGCATTTTACATTCTTATCCAATGAAAGGCTAGATTTTGGGGATTTTTTTTAAATAAAAGATCAAAAGGATTAACAATGCAGATACATTTTCACAGCCTTCTTTGATCATATTTACCAAGGGTGCCGATATTTTTGGCCATGACTGTATATAACACATCTGTTGTGTTAATTCCCTTCTTTTTGAAATAGTAGAGGATAATAGGGACTGGAAATAAAATTCAAGATTCACAAGGGAACAGTGTTTGGGGTAACTCATTACGGATTACTTTTTCAAATAACAAGTAATGCATTACTTTTTCATTTACAGTAAAATATATCCGTTAAATAAGTATTTATTTTGTTTTCCATGTATTAACTAACAGTTCTCCTGCCCCCGTGCTGAGAGAAATCGGAAGTATGTGCAGAGACGTTGTGTGTGCTGTGTAGTAAACGTGATGGATACTGTATTTCTTGACTTTAAATGTCAATATACATTTACTCATCCCACTTGCACAAAAACAGATTCAGCATTCCTCAAAATGCATAAAATAGCAGTGTAATAACAGTGAAATGCAAACTCAGAATATGACGCATACCTGCAATAATTAAATATGTTAATAATTTAATTTACATTTAAGCTGAGGCTTATTCATTTCACTTTTGGTGTGAAAGTACTTTTACATATGACAAATATATATGTATATATATATATATATTATATTAAAGCAAGAAAGCAATCCCAGCCCAGATGAGAAAAAAAGTATGCAAAACACATTACTTTCCATAAAAAGTAACTAAGTAATTCAATTAGTTACTACTTAGGGAGAATATTGTAATTTATTACTTTTCTCAATATTGTAACGCATTACTTTTTAAAGTAACGTTCCCTAACACTGCAAGGGAAATCCACAACACAGTGCTTAGTAAACCTAAAAAAGCTCTTGCCACAGAAGCTTTGTGATATCAATGTCACATTAAATTAGCATTAAATAGCCTTTAATTATTTTACAGTCACTGCCATTCAAATATGTGGAATCAATAATTTGGAGAGCAGAAGAGGCTTCTTTCAAAAAGATTAAAAAAAATCTCACTGACCACAAACTTTTGAACGGTAGTGTATAAAAAATATTCCTTTTTAAACAAAAAATATTTAAAATATTTTTTTTTCACAGTGCTCAACTGTGAATTATGTGATATATTAAAACATAGAAGTGATGTGTACAACTCATCAATATTGTTTGTAAAGCGTATTCTAATTTATTTGTTAATAGAAAGTGCAGAATGTCAGGTGAAGTCCTTTTGTATAATCAGAATTATTTGTAGTCTTCTTGTAATGTTAACTACTTTTTGAATATCTAATGTATCTGTCACCTGATTTTGTCACTAGCTGCACCTGATCGCGCTCAACTCACCCCAGCTGGGCAACATGCAGGGTATTAAAGGTGTAGATCACCAGTGCTTCTCACAGGCCCAAGCCATTGGGCTCAAAGGAACATTCAGGGCTTTCCTATCATCCCAGTTACAGGATCTATACAGTATTGTTCGACAGAACAACAGGGAACTGATACCCATAGTCAATCTTCAAGTAAGATCACACACAACTCTGGTTTTACAGAATATACTGTAGTCTCTTTAAAACAATCTTTTACAGAGCTGTTTAATATGTTCACAGGATGAGGAACTATTCAGCAACTGGGAATCCATCTTTAGTGGCTCAGAGGGCAAGATGAATGATAGTGTGCGCATCTATTCATTTGATGGTCGAGATGTTCTTAATGATGATGCCTGGTAAGTGTGTGTAACACATATCCACAGCTAAAAATTTTACAGAACTGATTAGTCTGATTAACATTTTTTCCTCTATAACCACTTTAATAGGCCAGATAAGATGGTATGGCATGGATCAAGCACTCAAGGAAGCAGGCAGACAGACAGCTACTGTGAAGCATGGCGAACAGGTAGTCATGCCGTCACTGGCATGGCTTCCTCTCTCCAAGAAGGCTACCTACTTCAGCAGTTGCCACGTGGCTGCAGCAGCTCATTTATCGTACTGTGCATTGAGAACAGCTACATTGCTGAGTGAACCTACATTTTCCTTGAGTCACACCACCAACTGAAACTTAGTGTTTCATGATTGATTGTGATAATGTGTTAGTTTACATGTATTTTAGATTTTCTTTAAAAAAAAATATCTAAGTATTAACTGCTGTGTGACAGCCATTTGTTTCAAAACAAACAATTATATACTTTGTGTTTTACATCATAATCCTTACAACAATCACATTATGTCATAACAGAGTACAATGAAATACTGTCATTAAAATAAATTGATTCAAGCTAAATTCAGGGGGGAAATTGCGGTTTTATTTTTTTAACAAAAATGTACTTATTGTTTTTTTTACAAATAACAGGGAAGTATAGAACACCCTTAGGCAAAACCATTATTTTAAAATGGACATTCGTAAGTGCCTTCACAATATATTTTCAAAGAAAAGGGCTACATTCCTCATTTTATTTACTAATTGTCTTTAAACTACATTGTCATAACCATTTGTATTTGATTTTATGTAAGCATATCTATGTAACCTTTCAACAATGTTATATTTTGCAACTCAGAAACATCAAACATTCCAAGATGTAATGCAAATGACTGGTTGGCTTTCTATAGAATGACGGCGACTATTAATAAAAATATGTAAATCATTGTTTTTGTATTATTTATTTTGTTTTGGTTTTTACACATAACTTGACTACCATTTTAAAGAGTTGCAGTTCTCTGTACTTTACAGTCTGCTGTATTCTGCAGTTCAAATGTGACCTCTAAAAATATCCAACAGATTATTACTTTTATTTTTACTTTATTTCAATGGTACTTATATTAATAAACAATTACAACCTCTATTGTTTACTCATCACTGGTTGCTTCACTTCTAAAAATGCTGTAATATTTGAGAAAAAAAGTAAATTGCTTGATACTGGTCTTACCCCAAATGTCTGAATGGTAGTGTATAGTATATACACCAACAATGCTAGATGCAACAATGCAATCTATTTTGTTCCCCAATGAAATGTCAAAGCAAGATGAACCATTGTTTTTCTGAATAAATCTGTGTTTTGAGTGAATTATTTAATGACTCAAATGATGTTTCCATCTGCAAACACAGACAAGCATAACAAACAGTGATATAAATAGCAAAACCTCCCAGTGCTGCTGGACTTTCTACCAGAAATCTTGTATAAAGAGTAAATAAAGTGATATGTGAAGTAGAGCTTGCAGCATTCTAAATAAACAGGCTTTGGTTAAAATCCAGAAAATCTGATCATATCCGATTAATTTTATCATTGCTATACTGTCTCAAACTCTCAAATTAAGTCTAGATTCCTCACTTCAGCTTATATAACTAGACCAAATTTAATCTAGTGTTTTTCCTCCTTTAGACTTTTTCTTTGCCTCAGTTGCTTTGTCTTGCTCACTGGATGCTGTATGATATTAAAGCATATGTTCCTGTAATGCTGGTTTGAAACGAATTTTACAAAAATGAAAATGCAAATTAAAAATAAATGAAAATTACTTTATTGGTAACAATTTATTTGTAATTAGGCATGGTCTGGAATTCCTAATGTGATCACACTATAAAATATTCATAATAAAAACAGTAGTAATTATTTTAAAATACAGTAGAACTAAGCAAGTGTCCTGTGAACAAACTTATTATCTGTGTGATATTTCTTTTATAGACGTTCTATAAAGTTAACACTGATTAACGTACATTTCCATCAAAACATGGTCATTCACATATTTTGTTCAATTGACAATGGCTAATATTTCCAAAAGCGCTAAAGCATGAAACTTTGTGTTATCTAGTAATGCACAGACTGAAGCGTTTATGAAGCCATTTCCACAACATTCTGTTGTCACTCCACGTTAGCAGCAACACTGTTTTCCATTTCCTGCTCCTGCTTATTGGTGAGCAAAAACCCACTCTGAGCTATCCAGGAGTTAAAGAAAACACTGACAAAAAATGTCCTCATGTATAAATTCTTTTTTTTTTGAAATCACGCAGCCCTACCCCAGCTTCCCCTAGACAGCAATCAGATAACTAGATATAAGGACATATAATAAATATCAGAATTCCTTGATAACTGCTTGGCCAATCAATTTAGAGAACTGGAACTAAAGGCTGTACAGTAGTAATTATTAACATTTCAATAATTAGCTGCAAATAATACGCCATGGTACACTGTAGTGGAACTAAAGGCTGTACAGTAGTAATTATTAACATTTCAATAATTAGCTGCAAATAATACGCCATGGTACACTGTAGGCAAAATGTATTCCTATCAGAAGCTAGAAAGCCAAACTTGCCATGTTTGGTTTACAAACATTCCTTACAAAAATGATTTTACATTCTTTGTTCACCCTAACAAAGACAACCATATGAAATGGCAAACAATAAAATCAAGGATCTGATAAAATCTCAATCCGAGACTACATTTTCTATTGGCATTCTATCCTAATGACAACCTCAACCATTATATTTACTTTTCACAAAATGTAATTAGATTTTAATGAGGTTTAAAAAAAATCTGATGCTATTCCTAACGATAGAACAAACATAAAATAATCAAACAAAAGCTACTCGTACTTAAAATAATAATATGTTCTGATTTTGAAGTAACAGTTTAAGAGATGAAGAAACTCCACCTGTAGGCATAATTTCTATGAATCTCATGTCTTAATGCTGGTTCCATTATGCGCCATTGTGCCTTCACTAGCCGCCGTTGTCATGGGATTAAGTTCAGTGGGTATAGCTACTTCCATAGTATCATCCGGTGCTCTTTGATTGCGGTAATGACATGTGATGATAAAGGCACTACAGCCCAGATAAACCACAGTCAGCAGAGTGAAGTAAAAGAAATAAACAAAAAACTGCAAGAGAAGAAAGAAAGAAACAGAATCAGGCCAAAATCTTTGGGAAACTTTCTGCATTGTAAAATTACTGTACTATCTTTTTCTATTAAGAAGTTGGTGGTATCCATAACTGATCCTGTTTTCTGTGTAACTATTAACTAAAGTTTATCTAGAAAATTACACACCTGAGAATGAACATTCAAAGCCAATCCCCTTTTATCTACTACAATGATAGTGATGATCGTTTTCAGCACTGTTCCAAGAAAAGTGTTCACTCCAAACACTAAAGCACACAGTTCTTTATTGAGAGAAGAGGCAATCTGGAAACTGAGAAGAAAAAAACAAAATGAGTTATTTAGGAACAAAATACAGAGAACTGATGCATTTATTTTTCTTTGTGTTATTTAATTTTAGTTCCATCAAAAGCTCCTCATGTGGTAAACTACAACAAACTTGAATTTCAAAGCAAAGTTCTTGCTCTCCATGAATGTTTTCACAGGTGCATACACATCTGTTTTTAAAACAGTGACTTTGAAACACAGAATGTAATGTGTGCCAGTGTTATTTAATAAGATAAGACATTTAAAAATCTTTTAAATAATAATACAAATAAATAGGTTTATTTAACTCACATAGCGATTGGCACCAAGAACTGATAGAAGCCTCTGAACAGGGCATATGCCACATAGCAAACCCAGATTTTATCTGTGATGCCCATGAGAAGCAATAGACCAGCCTGTGCTGCAGTGATCAATCCAATCACCAGTTCAGACCAAAGATTCCATCGAATTTTCACATAGCCTGCCGCAAATGATGTGATTGCACCTATGGAGCACATAAAGTGTGATTGTCATGTAATACTCAAGCAATGCTGATTAACAAACATCTCTTCTCAACAAGTCAAAATCTGTTCATACAATAGTGTAAACAGTTCTGAAAAAAAATGTTTGCAAACATTTTCTACTTTTGTGTCATGTACACTAGGGATCTTCATTCCTAATTCTGAAGAGCCACTTTCCTGTTGTGTTTAGCTGCAACTCTGATTAAGCGCACCTGAATCCACTAATAAAGGTATTTGGGTTTACTTGAAAGAAACTCCAATAAGGAATAAGCAATCCTGACTTATATGTTGTTTTGTGTTTTCCAAGCATGTCTTGCCAAATCTCAGAGGTTGAGGAACATGAACTTTGCTTTTTCTCACCAAACAGTAAACCATCTTGTATGATGTAAACCTTAATTATTTTAAATCGCGTGGAGAACTCTAAGATCATATAATAAATAAAGACTTGTCAACTCCATTGAGAACACTGATAGTGAAATTGAAATTCTGGCCAGTACAAATATGCATATTAATATTTTCATGTTTTGGCCGATAACTAATAAATGGCTGTTATTATAAATGTATACTATTTGTTAAGTGAGAGAGCAAGACTGAAAGCAAGACAAGCAAGACAAAAAATCTAATACTGTATAAACAGTCTGTCTGCTAAAGTGGACCACAAAACCAGTCATAAGGGTAAAATGTATTTACATAATATGAAAGCTGAATAAAAAAGCTTTCATTGATGTATGGTTTTGTTAGGATAGGACAATATTTGGCCAAGTCAAGATATAACTATTTAAATATCTGGAATCTGAGGGTGCAAAAAAATCTAAATATTGAGAAAAATAAATAAATAATTAAATTGTCCACATGAACGCCTTAGCAATACATATTACAAATCAAACATTACGTTTTGATATATTTATAGAAGGAAATTTACAAATAATCTTCATGGAACATGATCTTTACTTAATATCCTATTGATTTTTGGCATAAAAAGAAAAATCGATAATTTTGACCCATAAAATGTATTGTTGGGCTATTGCTACAAATATACCTGTGCTACTTATGACTTGTTTTGTGGTTCAGGGTCACATATACCGTATATTCAATATGTTGTATATCTATATTCATGACCATTGCTAAATCAGTCTTTAAGTGACATCTACTCTGAAATTAAAGAGCAGTTGGTGAGCAAGAAAACAAGTCTCTTGTATGTTCTTCTGCTAACAACTTGTTCATTTATTTGCTTATGAAAACAATTGAGTGAATGCTATTAGACATTTGTTTTCTTTTAAAAATGGCAACTACAACACACTAAAATCCATCTTACCTAATAAGGTAGCGGCAGCTTCAACCGCTCCGTTGTAAACATGTTTGTTCTCTGTGGCAGGGTTATTCCACAGGATGTGCACATAAAATAGTACTAAATAGTAACCAGCGGAGTTGAACACCCACCACAAGCTCCAAAGCCTTAAACTGGGTACTTTCACTAAATTTTTTAACTCCTTCAGCATCTGAATAAACACTGAATTTGTCCAGCATGGGGATTTGTGGTTACTGCTTTGTGCTGCCACACTGCCATCATTCTCCTCAGGCTTCATTCTGGCCAATTCTGATTGAGCTGCTTCCTTCCTTTCCTCTTCCAGACGTGCTTGGTTGAAAAACAAGCTACGTTTGGGCCATGGAAGGCAGAAGGACACGAGTAACCCAAAAGTGACAAACCCCAGAGAGACTGCACTTAAGGTCCTGTATGATACACCTACTAGTGATACACATATCTGACCCAGCACAGAGCTTGTGAAGACTCCCATGAGCACAGATGAGCGGGAATAGCTGGCAACACGCTGGTAAACAGTAGCTGGTACTAGCGAGAAAATGTACGAGGAGTATGCCACACGGGCAGCCATGGTGATGCCATAAAAGAACTCCATAAACTGCATCTCCAGCAATGAGTTTCCCAAAAGCAGCAAGAGCCAAATGGAAACATGACTCAAGCTCTGAAGTATCAGCACAGGTTTGTAGCGTAGGTAATCTGTCAGCAGAAAGACAGGCACCAGCACGGCCATATAGGAATATGTGAGGACTGGGTTGATTTCATTGGTGACCTGTAGAAACCACAGAAAGTCATTATTACACAGGGTAGACAGAGCAGAGATAATTATAACTCACAATAGACGTAATAACAGTAACAGACAATGCACCTACCACCACCACGAGGAATTTACAGTGTGAAATGTCAATTAAGAATATGTTAATTGTTAATCCCAGGTAAAGCATGAACATTGTGAAAAAAGATAAACAACGACTTCGTTTAGAATGACCCAGCCCTTCTGTATGCCATCTGAAATGAGGGTAGTGCACATGGAGAGCACATGGTATCCCAGATTATACTTCATATCATTGTTAAAATGTGGAAAAGGGGTTGATTTTGAACTACAGTTTTAGTCAATTTAAAAAGTGAATCTTTCAGGTGACTGAAATATGTATTTTCCTTATGTCACTGTTAAAGCCCATCATTCATAATATGAGGATGTGTTTTGTACTGGATAACATTATAACGCCTACATAACAATAATTCACATTACAGAAGATTAGGGCCGTGCAATTAATCAAAATTCAGTTTCGATTTCGGCCTCGAACGATTATGAAAATACAGTAATCAAGATAAAATAATTATTACTCCCCATTCCACCCCCTTTCCAGCGGTGCTCTTTTGTTCCTCCACAAGAAGGGCAATTTCATGTGCAATTCAGTAAAATCATGTAACAAGACTTTAGTAAAATGGGACGTGCTTTATTTGTTTAAGTTGTTTAGATATATTCTTGTATTTTAAAAGTGTGATTGTTTTTTATCTTCCTCAGGAACAAAAACAACAGAAGACAAATTCAAAATCACTCTTTGCTCTTGACTGGATGACTTTTGTAGCTTTAATAAGAAACAAAGGAAGTTGAATTCTTACAGTGAAGACTATGCTGTTTTATTTTACATTAGGTTATTACATTTCTCTAGTAGTCTAGGGAGGTTAACTGTTAGGTTAACTGAATAGCTACTTTAGACTTGCATTGAAAAAACAAAGCACAGTTTATTTAATATCTTTTTCATTATATTGTTTTCCTTTTCTTTTTTATTACTGGAAGCTTAATTATTTGCAATAATTTTGAGGACCTTTTTTTATTTTGTACTAATATTAGTTATTTAATATTAGGTATTATATTTAATATTAATATTAGGTATTCTGCTGTGGTATTGAGAATCATGACATTTCGCTGGTCTCTAAAATGTAGATGTCATCATAACAACCTTATTTACAGAAAAATAATATTTTATATATATCACTATCTTTAAATCAACCGGCAGCCATATCACCCTGCAGCCCAAGACTGGTTGCCCACTGAAGCTAAACAGGGTTGAGCCTGGTCAGTACCTGGATGGGAGACCTCCTGGGAAATGGAGACACTATACTGTAAAAAAAAAAAAAAGCACCGTCTTTCGGATGAGACGTTAAACCGAGGTCCTGACTTTCTGTGGTCATTAAAAATCCCAGGATGTCCTTTGAAAAAGAGTAGGGTGTAACCATCCTGGCCAAACTTGCCAATTGGCCTCTGACCATCACGGCCTCTTAATTATCCCATATACTGATTGGCTTCATCACTCTGTCTCCTCTTCACCAATAAGCTGGTGTATGGTGGGCGTTCTGGTGCACTATGGCTGCCGTCGCATCATCCAAGTGGATGCTGCACATTGGTGGTGGATGAAAAGATTCCCCCCTTCTATGTAAAGTGCTTTGAGCACCCAGAAAAGGGCTATATAAACATAAGGAATTAAATAAATCTTTCATATAAAGTTTTGGTCACATGGCCCACTAACAATCGTTTTAAATAATCGTGATTACAATATTGACCAATATAATCGTGATTATGATTTTTGTCATAATCAAGCAGCCCTACAGAGGATACTTTACGAGTATTACAATTATACAGCATAAATGTAACATTGGCCTTTGCTTTGTACTCCTAGTTTAATTGTAACTGACTGCAATAAGTTATACATTTAATTGACATGGGTAATGACTGTTTATATTTCAAAAACGTTTGACGCTAACTTCAAAGAATCAGGCTAAATATTGCCTGAAAAAACAAACCCAAACAAATGATCAATACACTGCCTAATGCACAACTTAGACCAGAGGTGGGACCGAGTCATTGTTTTGCAAGTCAAAAGTAAGTCTTGAGTCTTTGCATTCAATTCTTGAGTCAAAATAGGCAAGTCCAAATCAAGTTGCAAGTCTTCAACTTTTAGCTTCAAGTCTTAAACAAATCATTAGTGCTCTTTGCCCAAATTAGTGTCTCAGTATTAATTATTACCATATCAAATTTATAGTAATTTATATCATGAAGTCGGGTAGAATATGTTTAATTTCATGTGAGATGGGTGCCCTTAGTAAAACTACTCAAGTTCAATTTAGGGATTGTGCCAAAATAGGACAAGCAGTGAAAAAAAGTATTTTATTAGTAACAGAATAGCAAAGACAACATCATTTCATAGAAATAACAGCTGCAATACTTTGCGTGTCTGCATAGAAATATTCTGCAAAGAATATCTGCTTCTAGGTGTTATATCTAAGCCAATGAGCCATTATTTGGAACCTCAATGAAACAGATTTAAAAACATGTGAGCAGAAACGCAGAAAGAACTGATTTGAAAGAACTAGAACTGCAACCATACTTTACATGCGAGATGGAACCTGCAATTTGGATGCGGACAAACTCATGAAGACAGTCTTTCAAAAATGCTGTGCTACCATTCTTTATAACTAAGAGTAACAAAGACAAAATATAGTATGTTAAATGTGAAGTTTATAGTATACATAGTTGATCGATAAATTTAGGGGCTATGTCCTATACAGATTGATTTACAACACGTGAATTCAATTACTTATCCCGAAAGAAATAAAAGATAAATGAGTCCCTAGTGAAGAGGGAGAAAAATTTTGTATATTTTATAGTTATATATATATATATACACACAATTCACAAATAATTTTGTAAAAGGAACACTTCTTCACATTATATGTTATATGATCACTAGGCCAATTGCCTTTTTTTTCCTTCTTCAAATTATAGCAAAAAAGTTTAAATGGTTAATTTTAAATCTATCTTAAATCAAGGTTTATCTAATAATTATTTTGCACCAAACTTTAAACCTTTAAATATAATCAGGTTTACATTTTAACCCATCATTTTGATCCTGGATTTAAGTAACATTTGCACCATAACTTTAAACCCAGATTTAAATCTTGATTATGGATTAACTTTAAATTTACTGGAGGTTTAAATAAAATGCACATGCAATTAAAATATGCAACTGATTGAACAAAAACAGTGGAGATCAAAAAAAAAAGGTCTCGGATAGGTTTACACCAATAAAAATGAAAATTAAAGCACATCGAGTTGGCAGAGCTTCATATACTAGCATATACTGTAAGCCTATATCAAGCGCTCCCTGAAAGCAGTTTCTGGCTTATTGCCAGTCACCCATTTAGAGTGATAACGATGCTGAGCTGATCATAAAGTCTTTTCCGAGTCACAGGCTTAAGTCCAAGTCAAGTCTTGAGTCATTGCTGTCAAAGTCTAAGTCGAGTCTCAAGTCTTCTTTAATTATGTCAAGTTGAAGTCATCAAATTTGGGACTCGAGTCAGAGTCAAGTCTTGAGTCATGTCACTTAAGTCCACACCCCTGACTTAGACAAGCATTTAGTTACCTAAATAGGAAGACTGAAATTACGTGTCTTGGTTTTTGCCTAATCAGATCAGACACACGTATGACACATGAATGTAACAGCTTTTAGGTGTCCTTTTATTCACTAAAACGTAATAAAAATATGTAACGTGAAAGAGAATGTGGGCTAAACAGAAGTGTTTTAATCCATGAGACAAACACTGGGCTAAAAACAAGTCAAAACAGGCACCTACTGTAATCTATGTTACAGTATGTAACAGTGGAAAATTCCAAACCATACAGATATTCTTCTGCATGTGGTTGACTAATTTTATGGTTTTACTAACCTTATTTAAAAAACACCCAGTTAGAGCCTGATAAGATCAGTACATTGAGTACAAATTAATTTGAAGGTTTACAAGCGTTTACAAAAAAGTAATCTTAAAGTTCATAAATCCACATATAATAAGACAGCATGATTGTTTCAGTCCCTCCTCAAAGCAGATCTGACCCATTTTGGAGGAATGTGAACTCTGACCACATTCACATGACTTGCCAGGCCCCAGTAGCTGTGTTAGATTTTGAAAACTCAGTCACGTGTCAACTAGATATTGGGAAAGTAAATAAATACATACTATAGTTTGGGATCAACTACAGTCTCTCACATTTGAATGTTTACAAAATTTAAAAATATAATAACTTTGCAGTATAATTTATCAAGATTGAATGATTTTATATTTTAAATGTGTTTTTTTCTCCCACAAAGTTAGAAAAAGATTAGAATAAAAGTAGAATAGCACCACACCTGTTCTCTAGTGAAGTTATTCTCTGCACTGAGCAGGTATGGTGTGATAAACGGCTCCCCAGGCTTCAGCTGCACCATGAAGCCATAGAAACAAAGATAAACTACGGACCCTATCCAGGCTCTGGTCTTCTGCGTTTGGGTTTCCGGATCTTCCTTAGTTTCATTGATGACCGGCTCTGGAGGCTCGTTTTCCACAGTGTGTCCATTGCCATCAGTCCTCATGTCCTCCTTAGCATCCTCTGTCCTTTCATTGCATGTAATCACTTCCACCATGTTATAGCAATAATGATGCTGTAAAGCTTAACTATTTAATTATGTACAAAATACAAAAGGTATGTTGATCCTCAAAGTTAATAGCTGAAGGCTTAGCAGTGTTCACAGACCTTTAACAACTAAGCGACTGCACAAGTCAGGAAATCCTAAGGCATGTGTCGTGTTAATTATTACTGGGGGCTGAGAGGACACTTTCATAATGATACAGAGATGTGTCAAACAGCTACAAATTTACATTTTCCATGTGGAAGCATTCACCTTTGTCCAACTTCCAACACAGTCAATAATAAAAAATGACTACCTTACTGGATTGCACATTTTGATTCTGTAAAAGAAGCACAAAGCACATCAAATTGTTATATGGAAAATTTGCACTCTAATGAGCATAGTTATACATAATTAGCAAATATCTATATTATATATATATATATATA
Source organism: Gymnocypris eckloni scoliostomus (assembly GCA_027564155.1). NCBI lineage: Eukaryota > Metazoa > Chordata > Actinopteri > Cypriniformes > Cyprinidae > Gymnocypris > Gymnocypris eckloni. The sequence goes on from CM050419.1 coordinate 3,243,547, forward strand.
TATAATATATATAAAAATATATATATATATAACATTTATATTTCACATCGAACGTTATCCCATTATTTTCTTGTTCTTGGGTCTTATACTAAATAAAAAAAATAGACTTAAAAATGTATCAGAACTGACATCTCTATCAGAACACTTGTAGCAACGGAGTTTGCAAACATGTGCTCTAGTATCTTGAATCCGAGTGAACTCACATTTATCCACAACTCAAATGTGTAACAGTGCAATGTCATCTCTTAACGTTACACACATCTCATGACTACGTCTGCTTGTTAATGGATAACAATGTGTCGCACTCTCTTAATGTTGTTTGCACATAATCCCACCAATATTCAAGTACGGATCGAGTTGTTTCGCGTTTAACTTGCCTGTTGCTTTCATGTGGTCAAATGTAATCCTTTCTTGCTGAGGCTGACGGTGAGCTAATAATCTATGCTACTTAAAATATTATAGTGGAAGTTATTTAAGCGACAACAGCGCGACAGACTCCATCGGTATGGGATAATCAGACGTTCAAGATTTTGTCACTGAAAGCAGTTGTGTAAACTTGTGTCAAAAATCCACGAGACACAAGCCTGCAGTTGTGCGCGCCCAATGACCCATGGTCTGCGCATGCGCACCGGATGTTTATCTTAAACAGTTGCCATGTCCGCGTATTATACGCGATTTAGGGCTTCTTTTTTTTATTGCGTGATAAATCCCAGGTTTTTTCGGGTTTTTTGGGCTTAGCAATATATACAAATATATGGTTGCTTGTTAGGGAAATCTGACAGTCAACTTGCCTTTTATTTATGTTCGCCGTATTCTCCAATGCATTGATTGACACTCTGTCTGCTCGCAGTTAATAGCGAAAAAAGAAGGCGCATGGCGCTTTAATAATCTAAGCAATGAAAGAAGTAGACATAGAGGAGTGGGATGACTTTCTTTTAATTTTACAATGTTTTGTAATGTTTTAATTATCACGGGCTGTAATAAAAAAGCAAGTGGTCATCCTAATACTAAGAGTATATACATTTTGGTTCGAATAACCTGGTATGGCAAGATGTCTTTAAATGTATTTATTTTTCTAACATTTAAACTTAGACCACATTATTAGATTACCTCTTGACATGAATACACATAAATGACAGCTTAATTATTTTTTATATTTTTATTATATAATGTAACATTTATTTTAAAATATAATATATATTTATATAATTTATATATAATATGTTTATATAATATTTATTTGGCTTTTTTAATGTAATTTATTTTATATTTATTAATATACTTTATTTGACTATACAATAAGTATATTATTTTATTTTAAATGGTAGAAAAGCCTGTTTTTGACCTCAAAATAAAGCACCTTCCCTCTGTATATGGCTGTGGGGATGAGAAGTTTTGTGGTGCTTGGAATTCTTTATAATTAATTTAAAACAAATATTGTCACATAGATGGCTTAAAAATGTGTAATTGTTCAAATAACACATTGTTTCATTTTAAATTATTAAAAAATATATAACCATGTGTTTATCAAGTGTAATATTTCTGTAAAGGCTAGGGACAGAAAAAATGTAATTTCAATAGAATGACCCCTATATATTTTAGGCTATAAATATGTGGCTATGTTACAGCTCCCCTTTGAAGCTCTTGTATTTTTTTTCTTTTCCATCTCTCCAATCCTATTCTGCTCACAAGTGATTGGAGATGAGTTTTGTTGCAGTTTGCTAATTCTTGTAAAATAGCTTCAGTTTTGCTTTACAGATAATAGAGTGGTTTCAGTTTAATATGTTGTTGGTAATAAACGATTGATAAAAAATAATATTTATGATAATAAATCAAAGAAATATGCTGGGCTTGTTTTGGGCTTGTTTTTGAAGCTGCAGTTGCTTGAAGGAATTAATGAACTAATTAATTCATTCATTAATTCATTAATTAATTATGCATTTATATAGCGCTTTATTGTGTATTGTTGTACACCCAAAACGCTTTACAATCATCTGGGTGGTCTCTCCTCAATCAATAGTGTACAGTATCCACTTGGATGATGCGACCGCAGCCACAGGACACCGGCGCCAGTGCGCTCACCACACACCAGCTACAGGTGGAGAGGAGAGAGTCATAGAGCTAATCAAGTGTATGGGGATTATTAGGCAGTGTTGTGCAAGTTACTTCCAAACTGTATAGATTACTTGTTACTGTTATTTAAAAGTAATTTGTTACATTGTTATATAAATGTCTCAGAATTGTAATGCATTACATTACTCTTGTATTACTTTTGAGTTACATTCACCAAAATAACTTCAGAAGTAGATCTTAACATTCTAAAATTACAAAATGTACTAGCGCCCTGCACGACAGAATCAATCAGAATTACCGGCCAGATTCCGACCCTAGAAAATCTTTATTTTCATTTTTTTCCAAAATGACTCCAAGCATAACGACCAAGCGGCCAGCAGCTGTCAGGGTTCTGTCACTTCGGCCTAGTGTTACTCATGGTTTTGTGATAGAGCCCTGATACTCCCGTCATGTCCTGTTTTCACATGAGCGTGCGGCTTCGCGCGTGCTCGAGCCGTGCGCTCTCTCGTCTGTGTGCCTTGTTTCATGTTGGAGCGTGGTGTTCGGATCTCGGCACTCATGTCTTGAGTTTCGGTTTCGTGTCAGGGTTCGGACTCTCGCGCTCCACGTTCTGTCTCATTGTGTGAGTGTGCGATCTCGAGTTCGCTTGGCCACGCGCTCTTCTGTCCATGTGTGTTTTGTGGTGTTGCATGCAGTTCGTGTTTTTATCGGCTGCATGCATTCATGTTATGTCTTGTGCTGTGTGGCACGCAGCTTGTGTATTCATTGGCTGCATGCTTTCATGTTGTCATGTCTTGTGTGAACACGTTGCTTATGAGTTTTCTCATTAGCTGCGTATTCGTGTCCTGTTTTGCACATGGATGGAGATTTGTTTGCGGGCCATGTACTTGTGTTTTTGTTTTGCGTGAGCACATAACTTTTGTCTTAGTTTTCTGTGTGCCATGTGCTCTCATATCAATTGTCTTGTCCCCACCCATCTTGTTTACTGATTTTTGGTTAATTTTCCCCACCTGTCTTCCCTCGTTACCCTACTCATTTGCTCCCTTTATAATCTCCTTGTGTTTGTAGTCCTGTGCCAGTTCGTCATCAAATGTTTCCTGTTCTTGTGTTGTCTTGTCTTGTCTTGTCTTGTCTTGTCCTGTCCTGTCCTGTCCTGTCCTGCCAAGCCAAGCCTTGCCAGCTGTCCTGTTTTTCCCCTACGGGGAAATATTTTTGTTGCTGTTTTGTTTTATTTTTTATTTATCAAAATAAAGCCCATTCTCCTGCACAACTGAGTCCTCACCTCATCCATTCACCCAACCCTGACAGAACGAACTGGCTAGAGAGGACTCAGCAGAGAATGGGTATCTTCCTCTTCCCATCTCCCAACTCCTGGGGCTCTGTAAGGGATCAGATGGTCCAGATCATCCAGCGTGTATCCCTGTGTCAGAGGGGGGCTGACATCCAAGATTTTGCCTGTGACTTCCTCGCTGTGATTAATGATCTGGACTATCAAGACAACAACGATCTCAAAGAGGTGTTCAACAGCTGCCTCGATGAGCCCCTCAGTCCCTGGGAGATGGTGAGGCTGGGGACACTGACATTCTGGGAATTCGTATACCAAATTTACCATCATGGTGGGCATGATTCTCTGGGCCTAGAAGAGCCCCCTCTGGTACACTACCCCAATCATAACCCCAGCCCTCCAATGACCCGGAAACGGAGGAGGAGGAAGAATGGGCCCACCTCATCAGCCACCTCTACTGAAGAGGACACAGCTCCCCCGGAGGCAGCCAATGATATTGCTGCAGTGCCCCCAGAAGCGCCTGACGACACTGCAGCGCCTCCAGTGGTGGCTGAATATGCTGCAGCATCCCCAGAAGCAGCTGACAATTCTGCAGTACCCCCAGAGGTGGGAAGCTCCATGTCACCACCTCGCCCTCGCAAGCGCAGGAGAAGGAAGTCTCCTATTGCTTCACCTAATCTTGTGATCCTGGAGGACCTGACTTCAGTGGTCCCAGAGACCCCAAGTATGGTAGTTCTAGAGCCCCCTGTTATTTCCATGGAGGTGGTCCCTAAGCAGCCAACGGTTACTGTCTGTCCTATTGCGGTTGAAGAGGCTACCTTCTCCTTGTACGTTGCCGCTGTTATGTATGTCTGGGCTGAATACACTTCTCAGCTGGTTTCCTCCAGTCCTGTCAGTGCTCCAGAGGCCGTTCCAGAGCCCACTCCCGACCCAGAGGTTGTTCGTGAGCCATCCATTTTCCTAGTCAGTCCTGAAATGGCCAAGAGGGCTGTTTTCACCTTCTATGTTTTGGCCGTCCTGCGTGCCTGTAAAATGCTCATGCTTGCTTCTGACCATGGACCAGTCTGCCGGCCAGATCCTGTTGCTTACCAAAAGGGTATACCGGAGCAGCATGCTCTCCCAGTAATGAACACAGAGGCCGTACCAGAGTTAACTCCAGCCCCGAGGCCTCCTTAGTTAACGTTTAAGCCCTGGAACTCCTCCAAAGAGACTCTTGTCCCCATCCTGAAGACTGACTAGACTCATGCCCACTACATTGGCAAAGACTCCCTTGGGGCTGTCACCTTCATGATATTTCCCCTCCTCACCCTGATTCCCGCTATGACAGAGATTAACCACTGAAGTCAGGTCCATTTCATCATTGCTCAATTTTAAAGAAATACAATTTTCTAAGCTGGGATAACTTGATCAAATATGTACATATCTGTCTGCTGTTTAAGACTATGAATAGCTTAATTTCACCACTAAAACAGTTTGTGAATATTAGAACAACTGCTCACCGATCTACAAGGGGTGGGGAAAGAGGGACTGTATTATTCCTTTCAAAAGTAACTTCAGTCAGTCTGTATTTTCAGTCAAAGCTGCAAGGGAATGGAACTCCATCCCATCAACAATTAGACGATTACATACTTTTGGCTCTTTTCAGTCTCATCTTAAAAAATGGTTACTAACAACTCAGCACTGTCAACATTAGTATTGTATTCTTGACAATAGACTTCCTTGTACTAATTGCTCTTGGCTATGTTGCTCTCTCCTGTTGCCATCTTTCTCTTCTCTCTCTCTTTTTCTCTTTCTCTCATGTTTACCTTGTTTTAGATAATTCACTTATATTTTGTATTTTAGTAGCGAATTTTCTGATTGTGTGTGATTTTTGTTTTCTGTAATATATATAATTTGTATTATTTTTGTTTTCTTCTCTCTCCATATGATGTGTATATGTGTGATGCTCTGTCTTTGTTTTAGGGTGACCTTTTAACATTCTGTCAAGGGTCTACAGATGAAAAATAGCCTTTTGGGCTAATTCTGGCACGTTTACAGTTATGTTTATTAATGTGCATTGCCCCTGTAAATAAATAATTCAATAATCAGCCCGTCCTGCCCAAGCTCCTTGCCATGCCAGCACCACCCAAGATCAAGCTCCTTGCCTTGCGGGCTTCACCCTTCCTGACTGCCAGGCTGCCGTCTCCGCCCTGGCCTCCTACCGGGTCTCCAGGAGCACTAGAGCCTGCCTGGCCTGTCCCTTCAGCCCCGCCCTGGCCGTCTGCTGGGATTCCTGTTTGGCTGGAGCCTCCCTGGTCCATCCCTCCGACCCCGTCCTGGCTGTTCATCAGGGTTCCTGTTTAGCCGGAGCCTCCCTGGTTCGTCACCCCAGCACCGCCCTGGCCCCCTGCTAGGATGCTTGAACTGCCTGAGCCTCCCTGGCTCAACCCTTCCGCCCCTACCTGGTCCAATCTAATGACTTTCTGGGCTGTCCGACTGGCACTGGCTTGGCTTCCCTCCCTCCCCTCTTTGTCTCTGTGTTTTGATTTTTCTTGTCTTGTCTGTTTTTGTGTGTATGTCTTCTGTAGTCATGTTCTTGTGCTGTCATGTTCCTGTCTTGTTCTCTGTGTCCCTCTTTTGAGGGGGGATAGTGTCAGGGTTCTGTCACTTCGGTCTAGTGTTACTCATTGTTTTGTGACAGAGCCCTGATACTACCGTCATGTCCTGTTTTCAAATGGGCATGCGGCTTCGAGCGTGCTCGAGCCATTCGCTCTCTCGTCTGCGTGCCTTGTTTCATGTTGGAGCATGGTGTTCGGATCCCGGCACTCATGTCTTGAGTTTCGGTTTTGTGTCGGGGTTCGGACACTTGCACTCCACGTTCTGTCTCCACGTTCTGCCTCATCCATTCACCCAACCCAGACAGCGGCAGGCTGATCATAGCCTTCCAATTTAGCCTTCTCAAATCATCATGACTTTCCTAAAATAAAATCTATAGATAGGCTATACTAAAAGAGTTCAAGCATATTTAACAATGTTAAAAATTTAAACCAAGATTAATGTGTGCTGCATCCAATAGTTTGTGCAGAGAGTGGAAGCTGTGCAGGACATGGAGGCACCAGTACAATCAATTGCAATTTTTTTTTCAATGGAAACTACTTACACCGTAATTTTTTTTCATAAAGATATGAGTAATACATAATTCGGAACTATAAAAGGGTCTACTTTTGTTTGTGGGTAAATATCAACAAAACATCTTCCTTTTATCTTGAACAGGAGAGCTTCACATAAATGAACCGAAAGACAGCGAATAAATGCCTCACAGACATGATAAATATATATATATATACAGTGCTCAGCAGTGGCGGCTGCTGATCTTTTAAAGAGGGGAAGCTCATTTTCGGCCTAAATCATAAAAATTGTCCATTTATTTATATGTAAATTCTGCCCTACGTTCCTTTTCAAGAAAATGCTCTGTAACCCTGTCGTACCAACTAGGCGTCTTTTCCAGTGACTTGACCAGTGTCCTCTCAATGGCCAGCAGAGCTAGGCTGCTTAAACGGCCTTGGCCCATTGTGTTACGGGTGTAGGACTTGAGCCGCTTTAAACAGGAGAAGCTCCTTTCTACACCTGCTGTGCAGTTTGCTAGCTGGCTAGTTCAGACTATATGAATTAATGAACAAACGATCTAATATATATATATATATTTAACTCAATGGGAGGAAATGTGGGAATTATGTTAAACTGAAACAATGAATGTGGTGAGAAATTGTGTGAAATATACGATGAAGGTTGCAGCAGTTTGTCTTTCGACTACACATGCAAAATCCATGATGGGACTGAGTTGGAAATGGAGACACAGAGTGATACACGTCATAATCTGAAGACCACGCCACGCCCACCAACCGTCTCTTTGCATTAGCTGCCGCCTCCTTGTCATTTATTTATAACAAAAAATAAAAATTTCTAAAAGCTGATATGTGACAATGTGTATAGCAAACAAGCTAAAAAACAATAAATACGTTTTTATAAGCTGTCGACCCCAAAAACGAGCGTTTTAGGACATAAAAGTGGATTAAAAAGAGATGTCAGACCCTCCAATCATCACGCAGACGCTCGGAGTCCGGGCCAGCCCACTCCTCCATTCATCCCAGAGACGCTGAGCGTCCGTGGGCGGGACATAATCGCAGCATTATCCAATGACCGTCTTGTTTCTAAGCACTGAAAAAAAATGTTTAAAGCAGCCCCATTGAAGTCAATGGACGCTGGGCTTCAACAGAGTAATGCACTGTACGCTACGGGAATGAATGAGAAGGAAATCGAGTCAGCCGACCTAAGAGCTGATTCTGAACGAAATTGTTTTCGTTCGAGATGAACGTGTTTAACGCATTTTTAGTCAATAAAATGTTAACATAATAGTACATATATTTGACCATTCATTTTTTGACAATTATAGGGGAAGCTGAGCTTCCCTTGCAGTCTTAAAGAAATCGCGGCTGGTGCTCAGCGTAAATGAGTACACCCCCTTTGAAAAGTAACATTTTAAACAATATCTCAATGAACACAAAAACCATTTCCAAAATGTTGACAAGACTAAGTTTTATATAACATCTGTTTAACTTATAACATGAAAGTATGGTTAATAATATAACTTAGAGAACAAAATTGTCAGTTTTACTCAAATTAGGGTGATGCAAAAATGAGTACAACCCACTGAAAGTCTCTGGAGCAAAGCTAAATTTTAGACTACAAATGTCTAATTTAACAAGAATTCAACCACAGGTGAGTCTAATTATTAATTACACAGGTGACAGTTGACTATAAAAGGGTGGTACTTAAAGAAAACCCCTTCCCATTTCATGCTGTCAGCAATGGCACCACATGGAAGAGAAATGTCACAAGACCTGAGAAAGAAAATAATTTCTTTACACAAGAAAGGTGAAGGCTACAAGAAGATCGGCAAAGCTTTACTTAGTCAGAATACTGTAGCAAAAGTGGTACAAACTTTAAAAAAAGATGGAACTGCAACCATCTCACAGAGACGTCCAGATCGTCCACGGGAGTTAACACCTCGTCAGGAGCGTCTTCTGATGAGAAGGGTTGAAGAAAATCGACATGCAAGTTCACTGCAGTTATCTAAAGAAGTAGAAAGCCAAACTGGGGTGACTATTTCCCGTGACACAATACGGCGTACACTGCAGAGGAATGGCATGCATGGGTGCCATCCACGAAAGAAGCCTCTCCTAAAGCCCAGGCACAAAAAAGCCCACCTAGTGTTTGCCAGGGCCCATGCTGACAAAGATGAAGACTACTGGGACTCTATACTCTGTAGTGATGAGACCAAGACAAATGTTTTTGGAACTGATGGCTTCAAAACTGTATGGCGTTGCAAAGGTGAGGAATACAAAGAAAAATGCATGGCTCCTACAATGAAACATGGTGGTGCCAGTGTCCTTATGTTGGCAGTGTCCGGTGTCGGGGAGCTGCATTTCATTGATGGCATCATGAATTCACAAATGTACTGCTCTATACTGAAAGAGAAGATGCTACCATCACTCCGTGCCCTTGGTCGTCGTGCACTCTTCCAACATGACAATGATCCTAAACACACATCTAAGGCCACTGTTGGATTTCTGAAGAAGAACAGGGTGAAAGTGATTCAGTGGCCAAGTATGTCTCCTGATCTGAACCCAATCGAACACCTTTGGGGAATTCTGAAGAGACAAGTTGAGCATCACTCTCCATCCAGCATCCAATCTCTAAAAGAGGTCATTCTTGAAGAATGGAAAAAGATAGATCTGGCAAAATGTCGCCAACTTGTTCATTCCATGCCTAGAAGACTTGGTTCTGTCATTAAAAATCATGGAGGCCATACAAAGTACTAGATTTAGTAGTTTTTGTTGTGGGGTGTACTCATTTTTGCATCACCCTAATTTGAGTAAAACTGAAAAATGTGTAATCTAAGTTATATTATTAACCTTACGTTCATGTTATAAGTTAAACAGATGTTATATTAAACTTAGTCTTGTCAACATTTTGGAAATGGTTTTTGTGTTCATTGAGATATTGTTTAACATTTTTGTAACCCATGTTAAATGTGGTGCCTAGAAAAACAAAAATATAATAGCATATTGCAATTATACTTCTAATTAAAAGAATGAAGTAACCTATTAAAATGCATCGCGATTTAGTTATGTATAGAAAAATAATAATTAGTACTAATAATTAAATTAATAATAAAACGTGACGTAAGGCACGTACGAGAGTTGCGTATGACGTAAGCGGATGACTCACAGAAGTGTGAGAGATGAGATGAGCACGAGAAGACGAGAGAGCGATTAAAAAAGGACTAAAACGGTTTATATGGTTAAAAACAAGCTTATGATACTGGATGGTTAATGATGATTAATCATTTTAGAATGATGATTGCCGATTGAACGTTGATGTTAGCCCATTGTGAAGCTCCCCTTAATCTGAAGCAGGTGTTTAACGAACTGTTAAAAACGGGATTTGGTGAGTTTTCTTTTCTTTGAAAGATGTATTTTATGTTGCTATGCCTATAGTTGTGTACATTTCAAAGATCGATTGCATATTTTCTCAATGTTTATATGAATTATCGTGAAATGTTGAATGATGTAATTCTGTTGTATGACTATTAATTTTTACATCCATAATATTCTGTTAAGAAGACACTCGTTCCTCATGAAAGTTGAAATGGATGTTTAAACCATTTAAAGAGCAAGAAAAGTTTAAAAGAAGTTGTATTGAATGTTAATGACACTGTTTTGATAAAACAGGTCAGGTTTATTGCTTGAGTGAAAGCGCCCCCTTGTGGATTTGAGATGGCGAGCCACCCAAATTCTATAACCTGGAAGGATACCTTCTGTGCTGTGACACGTGGATGATTGGTTACATCAACTTTTCTTTAGCTGGAAGGACATTTCACTTTTGCAGGACACTTATTCTGACTGGTAGGATTTAACCGAATTTGCACTCACTCACTGGACATCTTAAAGGACATTTTGAACAATTTTCAAAGACAATTGAGGAAAAAAAAAAAAGGGTTCTAACAAGGGTATTTTTGATTGATTGTTATTGAATGTGAGTCGGGTGTAGATTTGGGGATTTCTTTTGAACATTTAATTGTGACAAGAGGTTCCAGTTGCTTGAATTGTTACATCAAACTGTGGTTATATGCCATTGTGCCATGTTCGTGGGATTTTTTTGGTTTGTTTAAATTGGTGTAAGAAATTGTGAATTTAAAAGCAAATTAGCATAATAACCAAAACTCTAAACCCAAAATACAGTGAAGTTAATAGCTGGTGAAACATATCAAGATCAAATCAAAGGTTTTCAAAATAACTACGACTTAAGGAAATGGAAATAAATTAGATTAAAGTTCTATTTAAGAGAAGAAGAAAAAAATCTTTATTACAATTTGTACTAGAGGGAAAGAAAGACAACAGAGAATTCATCAGTGGTGTATCCATTTATTATTTTTCTTTGGTTTCATTCTGGTTCATGTTAGTGTTAAAATACAATATATATTTTGGAATTATTCTCATGGTTGTGTGATTTTATTTACTGCCATAAATTCTGTTCTCCACATACCTAGAAACTGGTCCATTGCTCTAACTTACGTTCAGGGCACTTGTTACATTTTACTTTTCAAAGGGGGTGTACTCATTTACGCTGAGCACTGTAGCTTTAAATCACTTCATGAAAAAAAAACTATTTAATATAATCATTATCCGTGTAGATGCACTTCTCTCTAAAGGCACGTAATAAGAAGGAGAATCCTTACAATTTCCCCCAGACACATTCAATGTAATTACATTTGCTGGGGCTTTACAGGCAAGCTTTATTGTGTGTATTTGAACGCAGAACTCTTTAGCTGCGTTGACGGCTCGCTGCTGCGGGACACTAAACATTGTCGAGCCACTCTTCACAGTCATGGCACGGTCCCAGCAAACACACATCCCAGGACGTGTGTTCTGGATGATTTACTGACCTTCAGTGGAGTGAGCATACTGGAGTAAATAGATTAGGGAAACGTTAGAAGAACAGTCTAAAAACAAAAACAAAAAACTTTCTGGAAACCGAAAACGTTTGGGGAACATTTTAATAACGTTCTGGTAACGTTCTACAAACCAAAAACTAACATTCTATTTCCGTTAAAGGTGCAGTGTGTAGATTTTGGTGGCATCTAGCGGTTGAGGTTGCAAATTACAACCAACGTCTCAGTCCCCTGCTCACCCCTCCCTTTAGAGAAGCAGAGAGCAATGAGGTTTCTTTACAAAGGTAAGTTAAGGTGTTATATTTACTTAATTATTCAATAAAACAATGTCATTGCGAATATTACTGTTATTTGTTCATCCTTGTGTCCGTATTTTCCGCAAGAACAACATAGTGACGAAATGCGCTCTGTAGAGCAGTTTGTCTGTTTAGGGCTGCTGTAGAAACATGGTGGCCACTTCCATGTAAGAGGACCCTTGGTATATGTAGATATACATTTTAAGAAAACTTTCTTGGCTAACCAAAAACAAACCATAAAAAATAACGTTCTGGGAACCAAGAATTGTTAGTAAGGGTCTCGTGTTGTTTCCATCAACGCGGCAATTTTGTCATCACTAATTAATAGATGTCTAAAATATAAGAATAAGGAGAAGCCTAAAACAGGCTCGAGGCCCAGGCGGCGTCTGAACTATGACGTGAATATTTGCCCGAAGCCCAGCCCAGGGAGTTAAAGTCGGAGCCCGACTTTAAATTAAATATATATATATATTAATGTGTGTTGTAAAGCAAGCATTACTGAGCATGTACCGCGTTACAGCAAAAAATAATACGTTACTGTAATATATTACTTTATATTACTATATTACTAACAATGTTATTAGGAGGGCATGATTGACAAGGGCCAGTGGTGGGAATTTGGCCAGGACACCGGGGTTACATCCCTACTCTATACAAGAAGTGCCATGGGATTTTTAATGACCACAGAGAGTCAGGACGTTGGATAGTTGGCAACAGTGACTTAAGTTGATGAACAAATCGTTCTTTAAAAGAATCTCTTTAAGAACACCTATGGAACATCACAAAACCGGCGTAAATGATTCGCTCTGAATGAATCAGTATCGAGTCAACAGAATGACTAACTGAGCCGATGTTATGTTTCTCTGGGGAGTTTAATCCTTACGTCCACTCTATACAAAATATATTTATTTTTGTCAAAACAGAGCTGTCCAATATGGTGTTAAATTGTATAAGCTAATCTGAATGACTAATTTGCCATGTGTTTTTTGAGAATTTCTAATTGGAAGCATTTATCTTCAACATTAATCCTATACAGTTATACATCAAAACATGAAGCTGCTGGGGATTTTTCAGCCATAACGTAACATATGCATTCCAGCGGGTCTATTATAAGCACTGGAGAGAGAACCCTTTTCTCCGAGAATCCCTCGCTCTAGGCATGCACCTAAAAAATAAAAATAATTCACAATGTTACAAAATGTGAACATTATTCTGTAGCTTGTGTAATGTGTTATGATGCTGTGCCAAAGGAGGGCGCTCCAAGCCTGGTATAAGAAGGTCTTGTCCTTGTCATTTGTAGTCCTTGTTGTTTATACGTTGTTTTCTGTAAAGTGGAGATGGAATGTGTTAGGATGTCTTACCAGCAGAGGGCACTCCAGGGTGCGCAAGATAAATATATCTGAGCACCCCTAAGGGATCTTCTTAAACATGGTCAAACCTGGGGTGGGGGCTAACATTTCATAGTTGGAATGTTGTGAAGCACCATGTACTCTGTGGAACCTACTTCTGTGGGCCAGGTTAAAGTTCAGCAAAGAAGTGAGATGTTGACTCAGTAACAGTAAAGTTAATTCAGGTGACAAAAATGATCCTGTACATTTTACACCCCTGCTTTGTAATCGCATCAACAACAAACTATTTATTTTCACAGTTCCTAAGTCAGATTAACTAATTCCCGAAAGCCAATGGCTGACATCAATTCAAAACTAAAATGTAAATCACTTAAAGGAAATTATTTATCACATTACCATAAGCAGCATGTCATGTGTTTTCTACTGTGCTCATGCATTATGGTCCAGTTCAAGAGTGCAAAAGCTCTATGAGAAAGACAGACTCAAGCTGTTGCCTTTTGTTCCTCTGAGAATAAAGGAACTGCGGCCTCTAGCTGTTGAGAAGGACACATTATTATTTAATGTTGTGCAATGTGGGACAAAGTCCACTACTGCATATATTTTGGTGCTGAAAACAAGTGTAAAAACTATTCAATTTGATCATCTTTAGAAAAATTTCTCCTGTAAAGCCTAACATATAATAACTCATCTAAATTGCCTTCGTCTAGAAAGGTAAAGAAATCTTGAAATATTACTAGTTAAAGATATTCTTATGTTTACTTTATTTAAAATCAGTTAAGATTTTACCACAAAAGGGCATTTTAGAATTATATTAAAAGGCCTTTTATTTGCTAAAAATTATAAACTATCAATCAGATTATAGAAGTAATGTAGTCTGCTTTTTCAGCAAAGTTTTGATTATGTTAATTTATTACATTTTAGAGGCCTTAAAAATATCTGTATTAAATATGATACTGTATGATTTATAAGGGTTCAAATAAATAGGTAAATGTAATTTTATTCATTTAAGCAACAACCTTGGTCCAAAACCTGATATTGTACCACTTCTTAAACCGGAGAATTTCCACTTCCTCACTTTCATAGGCATAAGACTCACTGTCCTCACTACTGTATCTGTTCTTTTAAAATAATGGTTATGAAATGTCATGACTGTATCACTACATGTCTGCAAAAGTTAATATTCATCATCAGGTTGAGGTATATTTTCATTAGTTAAATAAATCTGTTTGCTAATTACAATATACCGGTAGTCAATATAGACTATTTTGTAACACCACTTTAGAGAGTGGCCTGTACTGTGTATTGAGTTTGCTTATAGGATGCTTCTCTGTCCTTCACGCCTCTCTGGGCCCATCAGATCACTGAAATAATGTGTACCAGGGCCTGTCGATGACTGAATAGAGGCTGTTCTCCTTGCTGGGGGGCAATACAGGGTGGGTATTGTGATAAAGACCTTGCTGACCTATCTTGCATTCATCAAATTTAGTACCTGCGGACTGTATAAAAGCTAACAACTGACACAATTTTGAGTATGTTTGACTAGCATGCACACATACACACACTATCTACTATGTTGCTTTTCATTGTTAGCCCATGTAATACATGTTTGTTCAATAATTTTTTGCTACTTATTTTCTTTAGAATAAATGTTTGTATTAAAATGTTTAAAAATGAAATTTTCTAAGCAGGGATTTGGTGTTTATAAACAAAATAAATGTGTGTACAAAATATCAACTGTTGTCTATGGTTTTTGCTTTTTGTTACAACCCATCCCACCAACTGTTACAACTTACACCAACACTATGATAGACTATAACAAAAGCACCCTAGGGTAGGCAATTATTTCTAGATAAAAAAAAATGTTATACTGGTTGAAAGTCCCCTCACAGCCTGATAGCAATCAATAATTAAAAAAGGGGGGATTAACTGAGAAACCAAAATTCAATGGATCTTTTGATATGTAAGAGTTCTTTGTACTATAAAAACATCCTGTAAGTTTCAGAACTCAAAACTTTGTTGTTAGTCTAAAACAGTTTTTGCTCTGTTCTACTCTATGATGTAATAGTGTGGATATGCCTCATCTCTGCAGAAGAAGATCAACGCCTGCTTCAACATCACTGCTTGTTTAGCCCCGCCCACTGATTCGCGCATGTAGTGTTTATGAGAGAGGCAAATGCGCATGTCTACTCTGAAAGCTTTGAAGTTGTGGAACAACAGTGTGTTTGCATTGCCTTCCTTCTGATCCCAACGTTAGGAAAGAGTCAATTAGATGTAAATGAACGGGATAAAAATCCAGACCGCGTCAGTCAGAACTTGGTCCTTTCTTGCTTCATTTTACAAAAAAGGCACAATTCGATACAGAATTTTCAAAAATATTGAATCTAAAAGACGATGCTGTGCCGACTATATTGTAATACAAGTGTGAATATCTTTTTTCATTACATGGTCACTATTACTTTGTCTCTTCCTACAGATCGTTTGATATTTATTTAATTATTTATGCATTTTTGACCTAAATCACAGCAGCGTCCATCTATGAGGAATGTACGCTGTCAAATATACACAACTATTAGACAATAATAGCACTGTCGGCATTTACTGCAATCTGCCACGCTTATTCAAACAGAGCGTTCTGATGAGGGGGGTTAAAAACAGGACAGAAAATAGCTTATTCCTTCTAAATTATTATGTTTTTTATGTAAAAATGTTGATAACATTATAAGTGGACCTCAGAGAACAGTACAAAATAAGCACAAACAAAACAAAGGCAGTTCATGACCCCTTTAAGGGGATCAAAATATAAAGATTGTAATTGAAGTCAAAAGTTTACATACATCTGTAACGTGGCAAACAAGATGTGATGCGTACGGATCCATTTGCAAGGCTTTATTACAGAGATGTGGTCATACACACAGGCAGGGTCAATAAACAGCAAACAAGTATGACATAGGCAAGATACAGAGTAATCCTAGGGCAATAATCCATATGAGGTATGAACAGAACACGAACGGCAAGACAAGGGTTAATCCAGATATAGGGGCAAGAATGAGGACAAGAGACAATAAACTAGAAAACATGGAAGGGTTCCGTAGTGTAGCTATCACTGGGAACGCTAGACAGTACAGGAACTAAACAAAACACAGAAAGGCTCGGTAATGCAGCTAACACTTGAGAGAGTGAAACATGCAGAACAATATACTCAGCGATCTGTGAAAGGAAATGAATGTATTTTGTATGGTGTGTGTAATGGCTCTCAGGTGAGCGTGTGATTGGGGACAGCTGTGTGATCAGTGCAGCGTGTGATTATGACAGTTGGGTGATCAGTGCAATGGGTTATGGGCAATGCAGTCCAGTATGAAGCAACAGTCTGTGTGGTGCAAGAGTCAATAAGATGGAAGGGCAACCTCTGATGGTGAGTGGATAGAAGCCCATGAACCAAATTTGTGACAACACCTTGCAGAATCTGCTAAATGTTAATTACTGTTCTTCAGAAAAATAATTTAGGTCCCACAAATTATTTGGTTTTGCAGCTTTTTTGTGTATTTGAACCCTTTCCAAAAATGACTGTGATTTTGAGATGCATCTTTTCACACCGAGAACAACTGAGGGACTCATGTGCAACAGAAGGTTCAAATGCTCACTGATGCTCCAGAAGGAAAAACTATGCATTCAGAGCTGGTGGGTGAAAACCTTTGAACAGAATTAAGATGTGTACATTTTTCTTATTTTGCCTAAATATCATTTTTTTTTATTTAGCATTGCCCTTCAGAAGCTATAGAAGATACTTACATGTTTCCCAGAAGACAAAATGAGTTAAATTTACCCTGATCTTCAAATTACAAAAGTTTCCTTAGATCTTAATGCATTATTTTTCCTTTTGGAGCATCAGTGAGTATTTGAACCTTCTGTAATAGTTGTATATGAGTCCCTCAGTTGTCCTCAGTGTGAAAAGATTAATCTCAAAATCATAGTCATTGTTGGAAAGACTCAAATACACAACAATTCTGGAAAACCAAAGAATTTGTGGGACCTGAAGGATTTTTCTGAAGAACAGCAGGCAGTTTAACTGTTCTGGACAAACAAGAGACTCATGAACGATCATAAAAAAACACACAGCTGTGGATCATTCAGGTAACAACACAGCATTAAGAATCAATATGTACTGTAAATGTTTGAGCGGGTTTTTTTTAGAAATTAAACTATTATTTTCTCTTGTTGACTATATGTACACATCTTTTATGTGAAATATCTTATTCAGGTCAGTACTAAATAGACATTAACATGCATTTTGTATGATCTGTCTAATTTTGGTTAAAAAAACATTTTTTTGCAGATTCTGAAAGGTTTATGTAATTGTTTGACTTCAACTGTATACATATATATCTTCTCTGGAGGGCTCAGGACCACAAAATGTTCTCCCATAATTGCATTCGGTTTGAATGCAAATATAAGATGTGCTACCTGCCTGTCAACCTATGTTTTTGCATATCTCCGCCCAGCCAAGGGCAAGAGTCTGGGGCGTAGCTGCTAGCAGGCTGAGCCAGAAGGTGTTTAGCCCATAGATATGTATGTATAGGTTAGCCATTGAGAAAAAATACATTCAGATTCCGCTACAGAAATTCAAGCCCACATTTCAAAACTTGCTAAAATATACAGAGACAGAAAAGAGTAAACATTGGCAGTATATTTACAAGCTAGAGGAATTTGATGGAATGTCTGGGTTTTATTCGATACAACAAATTAGTTTATTCTCGACAGGTAAGCAAAATTTCAAGTTGAAAGTATTCCTAATATGTTGAACCTTTTATTGAAAATAGCCTATTTGTTTTAAAAGGATTATTTTTGTTTTAAGATTTCAATGTTACAGTGTTAGAATGTAATGTGATGTTAACCCTTTTTTGCACATACTATATGTCTACATGCTTACATTCACTTATTTGTTTAATCCAAATATAAAATACAGAGATATAGGCCTGCCGTTCCCGCTGAAAAAAACAATAGAACCATGCCCAAAATTCAATAGAAAATGTAATGGGTTTAATGGTTATAATGGCTTTAATGGAAACTATAATGGTGTCTACTGGTATGTGATGGATTTTATTGCTGGGATGTTAAACCCTATTGGAAAAAATGCCCAAAACACACTACAAAAGGGAATTTTGTAATGGTTTTACTGGAAAAAGCTAATGTTTATAATGGTATTTTAATGGAATATTTATTTGGCTTCTATTTGTTTGTTTTTTAGCAGGGGTATACCGCAAATCAGCCAAAAAATACAGAGATATGGATTTTTGCTCATATCGCCCAGCCCTACAGCAAAACAAATTTACAAACATCCCGGATTTCCCCTACTTCAAATCAAACAAATGCGCACACTGTAATTTTGTTTATAAAAATACATAATAATATTCAGGGGCTCTTTCTAAGGTATTGAAAAGTATTAATTTATCATAAACTTAAAAAGATACCTTTTTAAATTTGCAGAGATAATTAGATTTAACTCAGTATTTTGACCCAGGGCTAGGCATCCGAGTTGTCATTTAGTCCAGGTACAGGCTTAGCATCCAATATTTCTGAAGAAGAAGGGTGTTGGAAAGTGATTGCATGTCAGGTTACGGATTATACCCTGTATGATTGTGTATGTGACAAATAATAAAGAACCTTACACCAAAGGTGCCTGAATATGAACTTTATTTATTTTGATTGGGCAGCTTTTCTCTCACATCAGTCTGGAGCTTCACTGCACTGCCTATTTCAATGTGGAACAAATTTAATGCTCTATTTGTGTCATCTTCCCAGGGGCCATTGAGGCTGCACATCACCCTCAATTATGATCACAACCAAAGATCATAAACAAATTTGTAAAGTTTTTCAAAAATCTAACATAAAAACATGCATTTTTATATTAATAAAGCTAGTGTAAGTATTTTTAAGAAAAAGCTTAAGGAAAACCTAAAGGAATAAACTGCAATGACTTAGTTTTGGAGCAATTACAATGAAATAGGAAACAAAACACATTATTTGTTGGGGGTTTTATATATAAGTAAGTACAAGAAGAATGGAGAATATTTATACAATGACTGTCTAAAAGGAGCGCTTCAGTCATAATGACTGAAGCATAATCCCTCCACAACTGTCCTAACATTGCCATGGATTTGCTCTGGGTCACTTAATCCATGGAGGAGAATGCTAAAGCTCATTGTAATTCTGGGATGGCTGGAGCATAGAATTGAAAGTGTAGTAGAGTACATTGGGGTGACAATATAACATAATGGACAGTCTTTGTTCATCCCTGTGTGCTATAGAATGTAAAGATGTAAATACGTTATACATTTCAATTAGGGAAGTGATCCTTCTTGCCATGAAGTTGGTACCTATTATACTCTATACCTTTGGTTTGAAACACTGCTTTGTTTGGTTATGTGGGACAGGGGGTGATTAGGAGATGTGTTACTCATTGTAGTATTAAATATCTATCATCATAACCGGGACACCCTCAGGGTAAAGAACACAGATAACACAGATGAGCACCATCCAATTGTTTTTGCTGAATCGCCAGGGTATTTCATTGGACAGATTTGGATATCTCACATGAGGGGAAACCCCTGTGCCCCTGCGCCCATGGTCCCCTGACCTGCTTTCAGCATTTCACAAAACAGTCTGAAGACAACACAGTCCCAAAATCACTTCTGTCCAATTGCGTTTTTGCCGTCATTTTGTTTCGTGAGAAAGTCACATGTTGTGACATTGTGTTCACATGACTCCATCTTCTAGCCAATTGGATGCCACCTTTCAATCTGAGTTAACCGAGAAGATAGGGTAAAATAATTTTCCCTTTGCCTATCATCCTGTTTTTATTAATCTTTTCGCAAACGTCGAAAGTGGTGGCCATCTGTTTCCAGTAGCACCAAAGGTAAAGCCTCTTTTCAAGCTTCTATTTGTATTGTTTTCTGAGAATGTTTCAGAAGGATGTTTTTATTTTGAATATCCATTATTATATGCATTTAAAATTTGAAAGGAAATGGATAATATGTAAAAAGACAAATTTTAATGTGTAATTTGTATTACTTTTGATTGAAAACTAAAATATACATGTTGACGTTATACATAATTTTGGCTTATCATACAATAAATAACATTACACAATTTTAGACGTTGACCTACAATACCTTTAATGTATCTGCTTTGAAACTAGTTTTGTTTTTTAGGCCGACCGCAGGTCAAACATATAATTAATTCATGAATCGCTACAACTATTGTTTAAACATTGCTGGATATCGTTCAGAAATGGTTGGATTTGATTCTCAAAGACATTCCTAAATGAGTCACTACACCTAATTAAACAAATACAAAAGAACAATGCGTGTTTGTAGTTAGTGTGGCTATCTCTTTGGAAAATTGGCCAATTAGATGTCCTTTTTATTCCTCACTGCTGTCTGCACAACAATGTGTACATTTAACAAAGCTTATGTTAGATAATTGAATTATTGGACAATTACCACTAGACTTGTCTATGGATATCTGCACCGTCTTTGTATGTGACAGATACTTGTTGTGGCACTGCGCCGCGGAATTGACTTTGATCAGAACTGAAAATATCTGTACAGTCATTATCCTGATTATCATCATCATAAAATAGCGATATAACTTCATGCTCTTGGATTTACTAGGGTGATTCAGGATATGTGGTACTTCAGGGGATATAAATTGTAAAGCCACTTTGGCACCCCATGAATATGCAACATTTACATTAAAAAGTCAATGGCATCTAGTTAATTTTGCAGCACAGGGCATAGCAATGTGCCAAGTATTTGCATGAAAATGACACATGTAACTTTTCTCTAATCAGATAATGTTTTATGTCTTATACCAGAACCTCCTCTGAAATATTTGTTTGACAATGGCTAGAAAAAACCAGACCACTGTAAAATTCAGACAATTTTTCATTATTTTACACTGTTGGAAACTATCAAACTGAGAGAATATTTTTGTATTCTTGTGACTCTTCTTGAAATTCAAACTAATGAGTGGGTTTATTAACTTTAAACCCCCTTTCTAAATGTTGTCAGTTTGCATTCATTCGCAAAAAGCTCTTGTTTATTCCTATGAAGTTCAGCATACTAAAAATAATATTTGTGTTACAATACGATATTATACAACAATAATAATAATGTTATGAGACAATAAATGCCAAATATTAATAATCCCCTTCATATGTGTTGCAAGTCAGCAAGTTACTAAAAACAAATAAAAATGGGCATGTAAATAATACAAATAAAGTGATCTCTCTTTAATGGATTCATTGTTAATATCTTCTTTCTGCAGTTCGTGCCTCAGTAGGTTTAAATAAGAGACGTCACTCTTTATTGGAACTAAAACCTCAGTCGCAGAGCAGAGAGGGAAGACCCTCTTCTAACAATTCATTTTTCTACATTGAGTTCTGTGCAGAGATGCGCAGTGGAAACGGGGGGAGCTTTTTCTGAGCATTGCTCAGCCATGCACAAAGCGTGCTTAATTTGATAGCCGCTACAGAGGAAGAGGCCAGTAGCTCTTTAGTAGAAAGCTTGACCCACTTTCCCAATCAGATGTCATGAGCAATCCTGCACACAGGCCAAAATCACTGTTGGTGTTTATGATATTAGTGGGGGTGCTCTTATATTTAAACTGTGGACATAATGTAGGCCACAGCACCTCAGGTAATGTGTATATTGTACCACCGGTATACTGTTAGTACATCAGTAGCTAAAGTAGACTACATGGTTGGAATTTTTAACGAATAGCTACTGTGTATTCGGTGATAAAATGCCATTACTTTGTCAATTGTGCAACAGTATTTAACCAAACAAAATCCTACAAGGCATGATTTTGCTGTGTTAACATAGCAAAGGATGTAGAACCATGTACAATTGACAAAAGTATGGATAAATCATCCCCAATCTTTCCAATGTACATTTTGGGTTGGGTGTAAATGTGCCAGGGGAAAAAATGCCTACACTGCAAGTGATGCATAATAGCAGTTGTCTGCAATCACTGACGAGATCTTTGTCTTTATGAAACTTATCCTAGACCAGCAGTTACAAACAACTTTATCCTGGAGTAGCAATCAGAAGCAATGACCAATTTAATTTTTCCACCATGAATTCTCTAAACGCAAGCTCAGGTCATAAAGCAGAATATTCCTGATTCAAAACAACAAATTAGGAGACTGGTTTGAAAAATCATTGCTTTGGTGCAGAGATTTTTTGTGCGCATTGGCTATGATTCAGTCAGTGAGATGTGCATGTAACTAACATACTATTGGTAAAATAAAACAAGAAACCTGGATTCAGCATTGTTTAAACATATGTTTATTAATGCATGAACTTTTGTATCAGTGTTTGTTTGTGTGTTCATGTGTAGAAGCAATGAAAAGATGAGTTTGAAAAAGCGTTTGCTAATTTGAAGCAAACATGCCTCAAACGGTGCCATATGTGGCCATTTTGTTTCCTACATAACCTCATCAGACAGAAGTGAAACTCTAATTAGACATAACAATGCAAAAACAAAGCTCCTGTCCACATTCTCTTTAGTATGCCCTATCCTCTGAGGCATTATGGATGCAAAAGAATCAGACCTGATTCATCTATGATCTCCTTGGTGCAAAATAATGCCATCTGTTTCATCCTGATTGGCCCTTATAAAAGGGTGTAGTGTTTAATCCTCCTTCATGATTAATGGCTGATCCCACTGTTAACATTTCTCTCTTCTTCAAAATGTATCTTCTTTTCAACATGGTCTTGAGCTTTTAAGATTGGAATTTATCACAAATTTCTTGAGCTTTTGAGAACTGAATACATCAAGATGTGAACCGTTTCTACTATGACATATCTTTCAACCTCTTCTTTTGTATAATCCAGGAGGTTTATTTATTTGCCATCAGCTTCTGGTCTTCTAGGCCTGGCACTGATCGTAGTGGATTTATGTAGATTATTTTTTGCTGTTAAGACTAGACACCAACCCCTGGATGTTGTTAATCTGGATTAAAGTCTTTATGTAATCTGGCGTCCTGTGGGAGATTGGAGGACATCTGGCTGTAGATCTCATCCATCTCTCTCTGTGCCCTGCTACCTCTGCCTGCTGGTCTGAGATGGGCAGAGCAACATTCTAAACAATTTTGGACATGCAATTTATTGTATATTTAGTTCTGAAAACTTAATATTTTCTGAAATGTGTTTGTTTTAACAATCTATTATCTCTTACTTCCATTAAGACAGCATTTTATTCTATATACATATTAAGTGTTTATTTGAACTGGTCACCTGAGCTGTGAAATGATGCAGCCACAAGAAAATTATGTCTGATAAACTCTGACTGGTGATGACATTAATGTAATGCACACAATCATTATTTAACATTAATTAGCGACTATACTATATCCTATATTTAATGCTTTTAAGAGCCTTGCGAGATACATCACTGGCACAGCATCTACCATAATCGAATTAAATACATTTACTTTGTAAATCGTATTTATTTCAACTGATTTAGTAAATAGCTATTTCGATTTTTCAAGGTATTATAATCTCTGATGCTAAACAACCAAATATTGACCTTTGCAACCTTTGTTTCTTTGATTTTGACACTGTGAAATCTAAAAGTCAAATTTACTAAATGGAACAAGTGCATTTTACTCAAATACTGAAAATGCAATGAACAGAAAAGGTTATGTGAACTTAGAAACTGATTATAACAAGAGGAATTTAAACCGAATGAGTTACAGTAGATTTCTAGTTCCCAGCTTTGCTTTAGACTCAGTAAGAATAGTAAATGTTAAAATGATGTGTTTTTGCAAATTATTAGAGGGGATATCTGTGTTTAATGTTCTGTTATTTTGGGACCTAAATGGGTATCTGTTGCGTCTTGAGTTTTGGGGGTTACCATTGTGCTGAAGAGAAGAGCCTTTTGTTAGGTTGATAATGGGCCAATGAATAGTGAGCTATTTATGCTGATTTATTTAAAGACCATAACTATGCTTGCTTATAGAGAAGTCTCTTGGTTAGTTATGTTAGCACATGCATATTTGCTATTGCTAGTTCATTTAAAAGCTATTTTCATTTTAATGGCTTTACTCGCTACAGTTAAGTCTCAGATAAACTAAGTAGTCTATTTGAATGGTGTGTTTAGTTTAATTGTATATTAAAGGGGATGCCGATTTTCCACAAGTTGGTGTGATTTTTTAGGGTCTTAATGAAATGTCTGCAAACTACTTTGGTTAAAATTCCTTAATGGTCATGTAAAACAACACCATTTTTACCTTGTCAAAAAACATCTCTATTCACAGCTAGCCAACTCTAAATGAATGCTCACCCCACGCCTCTTCCTTTTTTGTGTGTATTTGGTGGCACACTACCATCAAAAACAAAACTAATTCCCTGCATCCTCAATGGCTCTCATGTCAGTAGAAAATAAAGATGTTCTTATGTTTACTTTAACATCCAAATACAAAACGCCTGCATTGTTTAAGAGACATTGTTGTCTCTACAGCTGCTCGAGCGCGGCGAAAATGCCGGACAGCATACAACTGGCTAAGAGTGGAAATATGCTCAGTGGTCGTGGGTGGGGCCTAAAATCAAAACCGTTTTGTAATAGGTTGTTTGCGCATGATGTCATTGCTGTCCCGTGAAATGCAGCTGGAGGGCAGGAAGTGATTTTTCTCCATATAGGAATCAGTAGCAGAAACTCAAGATGGCTGTGTTTAACGTTGTGTATGAATGCTCAAACCGGGAAAACACAAGGAGCTTTTATCATGTACGAAAATGTGTTGTTCATAAGGGAGGAAAATTCAAGAAATTGTCTGAAAAACACTGGAAAAAGTGGCTTGTAAACCTGTGTCTGCGGTCGGGAGGAGTGAGTCGGAAAATACTTGTGTGTGCAGATGGTTAATATAAGATAGAATAATATATTAAGATATTAATACAGATATAAATAGATAATCCAGGGTTGCCAAATCTCTAGCATTCAGCGTGAGACAGTCAGAATGCACTCAGTGCTAAACGCCACATGTAGACACTATGTAAAAAAATATATATTATTTGCAGTTCAGAGTGCTTCATTGATTATAACAGAACATTGTGAAATTGCAATATATTGAAGTGAGTGACAGATTTTAAGTGATTATATAGAAGCGATATGTACTCGCTTTCTAGGCTATAAACAATTCAGAATTTGAAAAAAAGTTTCGCTTTACGTACCATAATTATTGTCAAGTGTTCATGAGATGCATTGCCTGAGGGAAGAAACTACCTGTGTCTGGCCGTTCTGGTGCTCAGAGCTCTGTAGCGTCGACCAGACGGCAGAAGTTCAAAGAGGGAGTGTGCTGGATGTGAGGGGTCCAGAGTGATTTTGTCAGCCCTTTTGCTCACTCTGGATAAGTACAGTTCTTGGAGAGTGGAGAGGGGTATACCAATGATTCGCTCATCAGTCCGGAGTCCAGACTACCCCCGCAGTCTTCTGAGGTCAGATTTGGTAGCTGAGCTGAACCAGATAGTTACTGATGTGCAGAGGACGGATTCAATGATGGCAGAGTAAAACATTTTCAGCAGCTCCTGTGGCAGGTTACGTGATCCTTGTTATAAAGTGGAACGATTTTTAAACTAAATTGAAATACTTGAATGCCATTGAGGTGGTGGATATAGGCTAAGCGACTTACCCTGTTTGCAAACAAGCTATCTCGAAAGTGAATCCCGTATTTATATGAGGGATGTAGGATATGTCACTCCTGAAACTTTGCTGCATGTACAGGGTTTGTGGCCGTGGGTCCCGTTAGCAGCATGAAAAACAACTTTTAGTTAAATTCTGAATTGATTATAGTCTAGAAAGAGAACAAATAGCGCTTCCATGTAATCACTAAAAACTGTAACACTTCAATTTAATTGCGATCTCACGGTTCCTTTATAATCAATTAAGCCCTATGAACTGCGAATAATATCTTATTTACATTGTGTCTACATTGTGTCTCTGACTGTGTCACCTTGTATCTATTTATATGTCTTTATTATTATCTTAATGTATTGTTATATCTTATATTAACTATTTGCACACATGAGCATTATCCGACTCGCTCCTCCCAACCACAGATGCAGGTTTACAAGTCACTTTTTCCAGCATTTATCAGTCAATTTCTTGACTTTCCCCCTTAAGAACAACACATTTTCGTACCCGATAAAAGCTCCTTGTGTTTTCTTTGTTTGACCGATTTGAGCATCCATAAACAACGCAAAACACAAGACATTTGGAGTTTCTGCTACTGATTCCTATGGAGAAAAATCCCTTTCTGCCCTCCAGCTGCACTTCGCTCGTCATCACAATCACGTAAATGCAAACAACCTATTGAGACTGTTTAGGTTTTTTGGGGATTAAAAAAATGAGTGAATGGATTTTTATCATTGTAGGGTGAATGTTTTCACTCACTGCTAAGACACATGTACAGTACATGCAAACACCATGTAAAAGTGAATTTTGCATCCGATGTCCCCTTTACGAAGTATTCTTTTTCAGTGAGCTCAAATTAAATAAGTCCACACTACACATTACTATTGGTTTTTAAACCTTAAATGGGTTGAGGTAACACATTTGTTGAAAATGAAATTATTTATCCTAACTTGTTGGGTTTTACAGTATAATACATTTTAATCTGCTTTTGTTTCAAAATGAAAATGTGAATATGTAAGGTTGATTTGTTTGCTTCTTTCAAATATTTAGGTGACTGTGAGGTGACCACCAGCCCCTGCATTCCTTAGTTCCTAACTAATTTAACCAGTCCTAAATTCTTATCATGGAGCCAAACAAAGTTCAGTCTGAAGGAGGGCTCAATGTCACTCTGACTATCAGACTCCTCATGCACGGCAAGGTAAAATACAACATGCCTCTAATCTAAAACTTCCACATACACAATTTACTGCACCATGGTAATCATTCCTCCATTCATAAAGAACAGATTGTGGACATAGTACTATATTTTGTAAGAGGACAAAAATGTCTCTCCTTAAATGGAAATAGCATTTCCAAATCACAGAAAATGTTTTTAATGGTACTTGGTTTCACATATTTATTTCTGTTATGCAGCTGTGTTATATAGATTGCACAATAAATCGATTGTAATTTGTGTTGCTACAGTAAACACATAATCTTTTTATCTTGCAGGAGGTTGGCAGCATTATAGGCAAGGTAAAAAGACCCATTCAGCTACCAAGACAATGCTTGCAAATACTTGAGTTTATAAAAGTCTCTTTTTACTGAATGTACTGAATTAATTTTAACATGTATTTAGTTGAAATGTAAATTGTACAATCATTAACATTTGCATTTTTATCAAAAATGCAATTATTCAATACAGAAAGGCGAAACTGTGAAGAAGATGCGTGAGGATGTAAGTAATGTTACAAATACTGTTCGTTTCTGTGATAAGTGTAACATGGTTATTAAAAAACAATGCAAACTGTTTCTACAGAGTAATGCACGCATAAATATTTCAGAGGGGAATTGCCCAGAGCGAATAGTTACCATCACAGGGCCCACGGATGCCATATTCAAGGCCTTCGCCATGATCGCATACAAGTTTGAAGAAGTATGAGACCTTTTTCTAATAAAATGTTAGTGAAACCCCCAAAAGAATCCATTAGAACTGTAATGGTAATACTAATTGATGTTTTGGATCTAAACAGGATATCATTAACTCTATGAGCAACAGCCAGGCTACTAGTAAGCCTCCAGTGACTTTGCGTTTGGTGGTGCCGGCCAGTCAATGTGGCTCTCTTATTGGGAAAGGAGGCTCCAAGATCAAGGAGATGAGGGAGGTATGTTCAATCTTATCATTTCTTTATTATCCACATATTTCATAAAGTGCAGCCGTTATTTTAAAGCACAGTATATGCACAGAATGTCATTGCTACTCCAAGACAACAGCAAAACTATACTTTTTTATTTGGATTAAACAAGTAGTAAGGTAGTGTTTTGTTCCAAGGTTTTCTATCCTGGAAACCATTTGAATGTCAATGCTTCTCCAAGACAACAGCAAAACTATACATTTTTACTTGGATTAAACAAGTGTGGTAGTGCTTTGTTCCAAATGTTTCTATCCTGGCTGAATGTGCTGTGCTTGTTCTCCAGTCTACAGGGGCTCAAGTGCAAGTGGCTGGAGACATGTTGCCCAATTCTACTGAGCGGGCAGTCACCATCTCAGGTGCTCCAGAGGCTATTATCCAGTGTGTGAAGCAGATCTGTGTGGTAATGTTGGAGGTAAGGAATAGACAAATGCCATCCAACTCAAGTTCACCCAACTCTCAATCTCATGTGGTTCCAAATTTGAATGGTTTTCTGTCTTTTGTGGACAACACTGTATCCACTTTCAGATCAAATCCAAACTATTATCAGCACATGCATACATAGGCTGTATATATTAAATATTGCAACATAAACCTCAAACATCACCTAATGTCAAACGTCTCGGTTACGTATGTAACCCTCGTTCCCTGAAGGAGGGAACGGAGACGTCACGTCGGAGGACTGACGAATTAGGATCTCGCTTAGATCTATCCACTTCGAGTGTAAACTAAACGAGCCAATGCACATTGGCATGCGATTATTGCATCCAGCTGCCGCTGATCACAGCGTGAGTATAAGTAGGCAGCAGGTGCAGCGCATATTCAGTTTTTCGCTGAGAAGCCGAGCCGGGGCCCGGCTACTCAGCGGTGGTACAGGAGCCGTGGCGACGGGACGTCTCCGTTCTCTCCTTCAGGGAACGAGGGTTACATACGTACCCGAAACGCTCCCTATCAGTCGGTCACTCTCGACGTCACGTCGGAGGACCGACGAATTGGGATCCCTACCAAAAGGCCACGGATACTGCCCCTTCCAGTGTCCCGTGGAAGCCTCCTGTGCCCCTATTTTTTGGCGCAGGTTAGGGCTCCCACAAGAAGACCAGTTACTGTTGCTATGGCACTACCCACTCAGTAGGACTGGATAACACTGGGAAAACGTACCCGTTCAGCTTAGAACAGGAACGCTGCGGAAACTCCGACCTTCCCGAAGGAGGTTCAGAAGCAGATACACATATGGACAATATTCAGGTGCATATGGAAGATTGGAGGTGATTGTAACCTCCTTGGAAGTAGCAGAAAGTCTGCCGGGAAAACACGGGCTCTGAGGCTATACTGTGGAATTGACACATATGGGATCCAAACGGTCTCTACATATGGAACCCAGCCCTCTACCGGTTCTCACGGATTCATCGAGTGAGGGCCTGGCACGGATGCTCTGCTACATCCAGCTGCCGAGGGGACGGAGGAGGTCGACAGGGTCTACAGTACGGACTCTCTGGAGCAGTTTTTAACAAGCCGACCTGAAACCGGAGCCCCTCATGCTTCTACCCGTTTAAGTTGAGAACACAGGAGGAAACCGGTTCGACATGAAGGCTGTAGAATCTAGCGAACGTGTTAGGGGTCGTCCAGCCCGCAGCCCTACAAATATCTGGCAGCGAGGCCCCGAGAAACCAGTCGTCCAACCTCGAGGGTTCGGGACACGGTGGCTTTCTCCACTCGAGCCCTACCCTTTCGGCGGACCGGGAAAGCATAGCCGTCATTTCCAGATCCGACTCAGGCATTGCTACCGCCGGAGCAGCAGCACAGTCGCACCTTCCACTCCGGAAGCTCCGGCTCACCCTCCGATGCAGCGATCAACATCTGGTCGTCGGGAGGAGCGCCAAGGATACTGCTGGTACGCTCTTTTTAGAGGGCCCAGCACGTTCCATTGGCAGCTCAACTGGTTACGGAGCGCAAGAGGAGCGATGGTCCCTTGACTTGAGGGTTTGCCACCACTGTAATCCTCAGACCACCCATGCTACCGCCTGAAGTAGACCTCGCCTGTCTGCAGCCAGGACAAGAACTAGATCGAGACGGAGGCAACAGCTCCACCCCTTTGTCGAGGTAACGGAGCCTGGCCGCAACTCCGAGATGAGCATCCACAATGAGAAGATGACTCATCCCCGAACGCCACCTCAGCGTGTTTACTGCCCAGGCACGTGAGGCAGCGAACGTGACATCACCCAGCGCCAGGCAACGACCGCATCCAGAAACGCATGGGTGACACGTTGTCTGAAGCAAGACCCAACTCGTCTTTATAAAGACGCAACGTCAAGTTTGCCAGATGCAACATCGTCTTTAGAAAGACACACCCGCGAATGCTCTTTTAGGGAAAAAACTCTTTTAGCATGCTGAAGCGCACAGGGGAGATGGTCATCTGCAACACAAACAGGGGGTAGTGCAGCCTGATGTGTGCAGTCCACTCAACACGGGAAGAACCACCACCGCTGTAGTGCCGTACCACCAGCACGAGAGTCTTCCGAAGAGCGTGCTCAACTCGTTGAATTCACTCGTTCAGCAGAAGTCAGGAGCAGAACGATGTATCCGCTCGGCTCCGAAGCGAAAAAGCTGAGTATGCGCTGCACCTGCTGCCTACTTATACTCACGCTGTGATCAGCGGAAGCTGGATGCAATAATCACATGCCAATGTGCATTGGCTCGTTTAGTTTACACTCGAAGTGGATAGGTCTCTCTAAGCGAGATCCCAATTCGTCAGTCCTCCGACGTGACGTCGAGAGTGACTGATAGGGAACCTCATTTACTTTTTATCATAGTCTCATTTTGGTAACTATATATGGAATTCTGTTCTATTATAGTTTGCCCTCACTTTTACTTTTCCTAATGTCTGTCTTTTCTATCTTTATTTGACCTCCACTGACCTTTGCCAGTCCCCACCCAAAGGTGCCACAATTCCATACAGGCCGAAGCCTGCCACTGCACCAGTCATCTTCTCTGGGGGCCAGGTAAGGGCAGACACTCTGACAGCACCAGCCAACCTCAGCCTGTTACTGCAGCATCAGCCTCTGCCTGTAAGTATGGTCAAAATACACTATTACATCTACAGACATACAGTACGGTACACACAAACATACAGTAGTACTAGTATATAAACTAGTGGAACGTGAGCCATTTGCTTATATGTATTCTCATCTTTTTTCGTAGAAAAAAAATCATCAAGTCTTATGATATGTAATTCCAAGTTGTAAACAACTCTATATATTCCTCTTGAGATGATAAATGTAAAATGTAATTATAGTCTTTTTCAATAAATTAATTACTTAAAGAAATAAAAAAATTCTGACAAAATGCAGTTATATTTTAATACAATTCGTACACTGCAAAAAATCTGTAAAATGTACAGTAAATAATGGCAGCTGTGTTTGCCAGAATTTTACCGCAAAAAAATATGGTAGCAACATTTTAGGTTTTATGTTTTAACTTAAATTTACATTTAAATACCGTAATTTCATTAATAACTCATATAATGTTAATTTACCTACCTATTGAAGTACTGAAATCAGTTTTGTACCTTTATAATACACTGATAACCACCAAAAGCAGGTGGTGATGAGAAAGTCACATGATGAACCAAAGCCCATCACAAGCAGCTTTTAAATACTAACATATATAGAAGATCCACAGTTTCATTCACACAAACTCTAAACACCACCAGTAACACACATTAAAATGAAATAATGCAATAAAAAATTAATTTAACAACATTAGATGTAACATACAACCCTACAAATCTTATCAGAAAAACTAAGAAGAAACATAGTTGTTTCAACAACAAAAACAAAAAAAACATCAAATTTAAAATGTAACGCAGGGAATTCTGGGAATGTCAATTTACAGTTATTCACTGTAAATTATATGTTCTTTTTCACTTGCAAAAATGGTATACTACCGTAAAATTACATGTAATGTTCAATACAGTTTTTCACTGTAGAACTATACCGTTAACTATGTAACAGGTTTTTAATGCAGCATTTTTTCAGTCTTTTACTGTTAAATTCACAGTCATTTCTCAAAAAGCCAGTCACAAAAGCCAGTTGGATTTCATCAATAGAAGTCTAACAGCAATTCAGTTCATGCACAAAATCTAATATTTTTCAATCAATTAATTAATTTCAATTATTCAATTTATTAATTGGTAAAATGGAAATACATTTCCACCACATAAGTGAATGCATTTTGTTACATGCTGAATCATGAAATGCAATGTACAAAAAATAATTTGTTGACAAATGCATTTTGTAATCCAGATATAGTTGAAATACAGTGTCTCATTCAAAGACTGAGCAAACCAAAAAACAAAAAAACTAAAGTTGTTTTCACTTGACGGCCATGTGTTCCACATGTAATATTTGATTATTATTAAACATAATTACATAAATTATATAAAAAAACTAGTTTATGTACAAACTTCTATGTGGACATTGTTTTTGACCTCTGTATGTACATTAAAGTCTCTGTCCGTCTCAATCTTAGGCCTACACAATACATGGACAATACGCCATCCCACACCCAGACGTGAGTACAATGTACCCAGTTGACAAAGCTCCATCAGCTGGCTATGCAGCAAAACCCCTTTACCTCCCTCGGACAGACCACCCCCGCTTTCCCTGGTACGTACCCAACCCTCCCGCTACACACCCTTCACTATAAACCTGTAGGTCTTTCATTCACTTTTGTCTTTCACTCTTCTCCCCCTGGATGGATTGTATATTAGTACCTTAAAGGTACATATTAGTACCTAAAGTATGCATACAATACCTAAGTGGTACATATTAGTATATTTTGAAAAGATACCACCCTGCGACAACTTTTGTACCTGAGAGTGTGTAGAAATGGATAGAAACATTCCTTAGATGAACAGGTAAAGACATAATATTACAAAATGTCCTATGCTATAAATAATAAAATTAAAATAAGCTGTGGTTGCCAGAATCAGTATATTAGGTTTTACAAAATAATAATAATAATGTACCTAACTTACATTTTAAACTTACATTTTCAGTATAAATAAATACCTAACTAATAAAAAAATCTAAGTATCCTTTTTATTTCAATCCAAAACACTCAAACATTAAAACACCACATAAGGAAACTGTAAAGTGTAAGTAACAGTATTTTACTAATTAAGAGTATTTATAATTACAAGAAATGTCCCTATACATTAATTAACAATTTTCTCTGTATAAAGTAAGGGAACTTACTGTTAACTAATTAAAATATTTTTTCCCATAGCATTTTCAGCCTTTTACCATTAAAATAACACGAAATGGTATAGTGTACAGTTTTAACATAGTTAATATTGTGAAAGAATGTTCTCTGTGTTTCTCAGTTATTTGGTTCTCTTTCTGTTTCTAGGTATGGATGCCAGTTCACAGGCCAGTACTCATGAACTCACCATTCCAAATGATGTGAGCATAATTCTTTGTCTTCAGTAATGCATTGGGCAACTGTATTAAAGAAGAATTTAAGGAAGAGTAATTGATTTTCCAGACTGACGTCTATCTGTCTGTATATTTCTAGCTAATAGGCTGCATAATCGGACGTCAAGGTACCAAAATTAATGAAATCCGTCAAATGTCTGGGGCTCAGATCAAAATTGCTAATGCTATGGAGGGGTCATCAGACCGTCAGATCACCATT
This sequence comes from Gymnocypris eckloni scoliostomus, assembly GCA_027564155.1. Lineage (NCBI taxonomy): Eukaryota > Metazoa > Chordata > Actinopteri > Cypriniformes > Cyprinidae > Gymnocypris > Gymnocypris eckloni. Next base: position 3,277,098 of record CM050419.1, read on the forward strand.
ACGGGAACACCTGCCAACATCAGCCTGGCACAGTACCTCATAAATGCCAGGTGAGATTCAAAGCAAGCAATGAAAATGGTAACAAAACATATGCATTTTAAAACTAAACTTTTTGTATAACATGTCTTTATTGAGTTTTTACAAAGTTTACAAAAAGCTCAACATCTTCCCCCCTACATTACCTCCGGCAGAAAAAATAAAATAAAAATAAATAAATAAAAGATATTCCTTAACAATAAAATAAATTACTTAATTACCAAATATATGTAGTTAAACAGATTATAATAAATACAATACACTTCTTACAGTCAATAGCTTCACACATCTAAAGCATCTTCAATATCTCAATTTTTAACAAAGTTCAAAAATACCTTCCAGATAACATCAAATTCAGAGGGTTTCTTTCTTATTACATATGTGAGTTTTTCAAGAGCCAAACATGATATTAAGTTTTTCAGCCATAAACCAATGGTAGGGTATTTGGTATTTTTCCAGCACAGGGCAATAGAACGTCTAGCTTGTAACAGACACAAATTTACAAGTTTTCTTTCCTTAGTGGGCAGAGAGCATTCATCTTCATACATATTCAATACACATAGTACAGGATTTAGAGGAATTGGAGAGGAAGTAAATTGAGAAACATATTTAGATACATCTATCCAAAATTTCTGTACCTCCTCACATTCCCATACACAGTGGAAAAATGTACCTTGAAGCTTACCACATTTAAAACATAGATCAGGAATATCAGGATTAAATTTATTTAATCTTACAGGGGTTATATATGTTCTAATTAACCAATTATATTGTAAAAGTCTTAACCGAGCGTTCAAAGTTTGTGTTTGTGCATTTAAACAAATTTGATTCCAGACATCTTCTGAAATATCCATATTCATATCTTGGATCCATGCTTGTCTTTTAATTTCAGAGCAATCTTTCTGATTACTTCTTAGTATGTTATATAACTGGGTTATCCACCCTTTGCTGTAGCAGTCTTGTAATGTACAATTCTCCAATATTGACAATGGAGGAAGTTGTGTTGAACCTTTAAGACAAGTAGTAATAAAACTTCTAAGTTGCAGATACTTAAAAAAGTGTTTCTGAGGTATGTGAAATTTCACAACAAGACTTTCAAATGACTGTAGTATATTATCTTCATACACATCTTTAATTCTGATCATGCCCTTATTCATCCACATTTTGAACCCCATATCTTTTTTAGCTGGGCTGAAATTATCATTTCCCCAGATAGGAGAGAAGCGGGAAAGTACTGGGAGGTCTCTAAGATTTTTAAAACTAAACTAATAATTTTAACTGTAGTACATTTTAGGGGAAAAATATATTTTAAACAGAAGAGTCTTATGTTCACCGAGGCTGAATTTATGTGTACAAAAGTCGAAACCGTAATATTGTAAAATATAATTTTTAAAATAGTGTTTCTTTATCGTAAACACTTCTCTTATGTTGTACATGCTTACATATTGCAACTTTCTGCAGGTTCAGAGATGTGGCAGCCATGTGGACTGACCCTTCAACCATGACAACCTCCTGAAGTTATATTATGCTCTGTTTATCTGAGACGTTCTGGTCTTAAACTGTTTTTGGGCCTCATCAGCATTCTTAAAACCTGGGAATTTATATAGTCAGACATTTGTGTCTCTACATTAGTGTAACTACATTTAGTGTAATTTAAGCCGGTTCAATTTATTCAAACAAAACAAAGCTTCACCCAACAGGGGCCCTTCTGCAAACTGTATTTATTGTCTGTATCTCTGCAGTAAAAAGTATTCTAATAAGCAACCTGTATTTAGCCAATTTTGGAATTGTGTCTGTGTACAACAATATGATGCACTGTCTTATTAATTAGATATAGTTTTGAATTGTAGCACAGAAACTTAGCATGCTGAATGTCTAGCAGTTGTCATTGCTCTTATTTATTTAAATGCTTTCTCAATATGTTACAGTACTTTAAAAATGTATTCAAGTTATCATACGTGTAATGTGAGCAATACATTGTATTAAAATAAGCTTCTTTTTACTTCAGTAGTGGTAAAGCAGGCAGTTTAGAAAAAAGAAATCTTATTTCTGGTTCATTTTAATTATGGTCACACCTGTGTCGATTTATTGCTGGTTTATAATTTGTAACAAAATATATATTTTAAACAGCGCATGATATCCATATTTCTTTCATCTGTTCAACATTTGTACAATTGCAAACCAGGTGATCTTGTCATGTGTGATGTAATGATTTTTCAGCCTTTCAAAAAAAGACCGGATTGTTTAACTTTTGACATTTTGCTTGGCTAAACATTATTGATGTTGACTGTGCTTCAAGTAATTAATGGTTTTATGAAGCAATGTACTTTGTTTACATCTTAGGTTAATGCCGTGTTGTGCACTGCAATAATGTGAATAACTGAAAGTGTCAGACATAAGTAGTCTAGACAAAAGTACAATTAACTAATTCATCAGTGGGCCACAGAAAAATTGACACTTTTTGGCAATGCAACTGTGATTATACAGTAAGGAAACAAGTAATAGACTTTGATTTGAATGTAATGATGTGACTTTTTAACAGGCCATTTCCTGTTTACCTTGTCAAATGCACACCCAGTTCCAGATGGATGAAACAACAGCCTACAGTATAAAACACATGCTCAATGTCTTTAGGTTTTCTTTTCAAACTTGTCTCAATAGCTAGTGATTAAATTGTGAGTTTGGATTCACAAGTTGTATATCTACTGTATATGCTCTGTGTAAACAGTTCTCTGTTCAGAATGTTTATTATTTCTATCAACGAAATGGGCTTTGATGAGTTAAAATATAATGTATAATTATTTCATGTATGCATTTTGGTGTTGACTTATATTTAAGATTTTATGTAATGATTTATGCGACTTAAAATGTAATTTTACTGCATTGCAAGAGTTCTTAATAGGAATCCAGTAAGTTCATGTAAGTTAATATGTATCTGTTTCTGTAATTTCTAGTGGCTAATAGACCATTAATTGTGCTCCATTGACTCCAGTGACTTTTGTATATTCATACCCCTACAACAGGGTATGAATTTACAAGCATTGCTATTTTGAATGTCTTAACACTCTTGGCAGTCTTTCTATACAGTATGACATCTCATATAACCGGTTATAACACCAAAACACCTAAATTATTTAGCCTTTTTCCCCATGCAGACTACAGTCTAGTATTTCCCACAAAGAAACTTTGCTTTCTATGTTTGCTGCTGAATGACTCATGGTTTGACTTACAGAATGCTTTCATTTTCATATTCATATTATTTTTATTTTCAATAAAGTCTCTTGATCTCACATGGGTGCTGTTTATTTTCCTTGATAGTAGTAGTTTTTTAACACTTCAAGGAGATTCAAATAGATGGCTCACACTTGTTAAAAAAATAAAACAATTCTGAAATACAGACTTTTATCCTTATCAAGATTACCTAAAGCTCAAGTTAGTGACTAATGTATAATGTACAGTAACCATGTTAATTGTACTGTATTCTCACATTAAATCTTAAATTCTTATGCTCTCTGTGTGTAATTAGTTACTGTGTATAGTATGTGACAAGGATGCATAGTCCATTTTAGATGAAAATTAAAGGAAAACAGTCAAAAACAGCTGTTTTTCAGGTTATATCAGTAACTGTAGCACATTTGGTTGCATTTTAATCTATGATTTCACAGAGCATTCAGAAGATAAATGGAGCATGTGCCTGTGACAGCTGCGCGAAGAGAAGTACTCAGTGCTAAACACTGCCACCCTGTGTTTCCTACAACTGATTAGAGAGAAGAAATTAATGTAAATACATCTTTTATCAACTTCCTAGGCAGTCATTAGAAAGATTTAAAGCTTTTTACAATATATAATATTATAACATAATTATGACACAATAGCTGAAGCGTTAATGGTCCTTGTATAATTGATTTACTGGTAAACGGATTGAAGGGATGATTCACCCCTCCCCCCCCCCCCCCCCCAAAAAAAAAAATTGTCATTGTTTACTCATCCTGATATTGTTCCAAACCTGTATGAATTTCTTTCTTCTTTTGAACACACACACACACACACACACTCACAAATTATTTGAAAGATGTTGATAACCAAACAGTTCCTGATACCCACTGATGTCCATAGTACTAGACTTTTTTTTCTATTGAACAGATAAAAGAAACTCATACACGTTTTAAACTATACTTGGGGGTGAGTATATGATGACTACATTTTCATTTTTGAGATGAACTATCCATTTAAAGGTAAAACAATTAAAGTACAACTAAACAATAGGCAATAAAGAAGAATATAAAAGGATTATTGAAGATAACGTTAGAGAATAGTTCAAATGTCAATTACTCATGTGACAAAATACATTAAACGCCTGTTTTAAAACACCCCATCCAAAATTATTCTGTTAAAGTCTTTGCATGATAGATTTTCTTTTATACCTTTCATTTCCGTTACGTTTATTATCCAGTGTCAGCATGTCTTGAAGGTATTTGTGTTTATTCCTCAATCTTCCTCTTTTTTTCTTTCCTTTTTTTTTCTCGTAATCGTATCTCTGGCCTTTATCAACACCCAATTGCGCCACCTATTGTTAATTTTTGTAGCAGCATGTGGAGATTTTGGCTCGACACGCTGCTGCTTTCGTGCAATTGCAAAGAAATATTGTCTACAATTACATTCCATATAAGAAACCAATTATGCTTCAAACAAAGCTCAAAAAATATTTCTAATGTTTAATTAACCTGGATTTACAGGTTTTCGAGTTCCTCTCCTGAAACAACCAATGAAAACAATGAATATAGACACTCGTCGTTACTGACCAATAGGAATGCGATAAAAAAGATTTGCCATTAAACTGATTGGCTGAAGTCATCTAAACCATGTGCAGCGTAGAGTGTACAGTTCGGTTCACCAGCGCTGCACGATGGGTGGAATTAAGGAGCTAACGATTCTTATTCTATCGTTCTTGTATGTGACATTTGTGAATGGTACTGATGATATTTTGGTAGGCTGCGGGGGCTTTGTCAAGTCAGATGTGGAAATTAATTACTCTGTCATTGAGGTAAGAAGACTCAAGAGTTCTGGTTTAAAAACGATTAGCTGGCTAGCTAGCGAATGCCGTTCCGGAACTGAACTGATGCTCTGATATATACATCATCTGTTGTCCTAAACAATTATGCTCATTGGTTGTAGATCGCATTATCTGGTGATCCGTCTGTCGTGAATGTAGCAGGTTGCATGACAGCTACCTAACCAACTGTCAAGCATTGTCAGCAAAACACATGATTTGTCCAAGCATGCTTAATATTATTATTATCACAGATCTTAAGTTAATTAGCATTGACTCACTTAAAGTGATCACTGAAATGATCTAAATGCATACAGATAGACGAGCAATTTATGTAGTTCTTATTGTTTTTACGTGTTTCATTGTTCTTTACAGATCAAGCTGTACACTAAGCAGGGCTCTCTGAAATACCAGACTGAATGTGCGCCAATCAATGGTTACTTCATGATCCCTCTTTATGACAAGGTAACGTTACTGTAACTCGGGAGTGAATGGACTGTCAGGCATCCAATGTCATCCTAGAATGTTTTGTAGCATTTGTTCTGAGTCATAAGGAATCAAATAGTGAAGAACTGGCTTCATTTACAATGTACTTGTGCAAAATGATATTGAGAACATTAATATAAGCAAATTATGAGGAGAGTGAAGCTTGCATTCTGCTTTATACTTTACTGTTTGTCCACTTTTTTTAATAGCGTTTAATACCATTTCTACTTGTACACTACCATATATTATCTTTTTTTCCATATGACTTATTTATAATGGTTTCAAATTAATCTTAAAATGTGGTCCTTATGTACAAAAGTGAGACTGATTGCAACTAAAACTAGTTTGATAATCAGTTCATCTGTAGATTATTCTTTGATAAATCAATTAATCTGATACAGGCATGATTATAAAGGCAGCCTATCAGGCTCTTACAATGCTGTATTTTTTCATCCTTACACCAGCAGCTTCACCTTAATTTACACCATCAGAGAGACAGTTTCCAGACTCAGTCACTTAGAAGAGTGTCACAATGTCATATATGATATAAACTATATTGCCAAAAGTATTGTGTCACCCCCTTTTAATGAAAAGTTTGACTACTTTAGTAATTTCCATGAGTACAAATCTCAATGTTTAAGCATATAATGATATTCTCGGGAATTTTGTGCTTCTAATTTTATAGCAACAGTTTGGACAGGACCCTTTTCTATTCTAACATGACAGTGCCTCTGTGTATAAGGCAAGGTGATGCATTTTTGGCTCAAGGTCTGCATTTAAAGTCACACCAGACAGAGGTGTTCAGCTGGGATTAGGACTTGGCTTTCTGCAGACCAGTCAAGTTCTTCCACACGGACTGAATCATAATAGAAAAGGGTCCTGTCCAAACTGTTACTATAAAATTAGAAGCACACAATTCCCTAGAATATCATATGCTTAAACATTGAGATTTGTACTCATGGAAATGACTAAAGTAGTCAAACCTTTCGTTAGAAGGGGGTGACCCAATACTTTTGGCAATATATGACCCACAACAAATTCTAGACATTTTAATGAAATTTGTGAGTCATGCTTCTTGTTAATATTTAGCCTGGTGTTTTTTGTGTATGTTTGTGTTAATAGGGATTACAATCTTTTACAGGGTGATTTTGTTATAAAGATAGAACCACCATCAGGATGGAGCTTTGGTAAGGAATGATTTCACACATCAACTTGTGGTTTACCGATATTTTTCCCAATATTTAAGCATTTTACCATAATCGGTAAAAAAAAAGAAAAAAAGGGAAGAATATTTTTTCATTTTTCACATACATAATTATACAGAGTATAACTAGCAGTGAAATGTGTTCTCTGTATTTGACCGATCCAAGTGCACACACACCTGGAGCAGTGGACACTGTTCACTCAGGAGAAGCTCCAGCACGACCACCGCATGTAACTTTATACAAGATTCACTTGTTTGAAACACGCTAAATTATATTAACATTTACTATAGAACCATTATTTCGCCAATAAACATCTCTATCGAAATTAATTATTTATTTTCTCTAAGCGATCGCAGTTTGAGTATAGTTCTGTGTAAATGCATAGATAAACCGCGCTGTCAGCAGTTTTCATAAAAAAATGAACATTTTAATAAATCTGATAAAACGTGCCAGTTAAGAAATGCAATAAAATACGATGTTTTGTTTGTTATAGATTATTTCAATATTCCAGAGAATATTATTCAGTGAATTATTCTTCACTCTTTATTCTATTAAAAAGCTTATAAACCTACTAAAACTGTAGTTTAATATGAAGTTGATATGACTTCTGTCCTTTAATTTCTCCATTTGAATACATTAGACATTCTTATGCTTATTGTTAATATCAGTTATGCTTTTTATAAATGTGCTTTACAGATGATGCTTTTTATAAATAAAATGTTTTTATTGTAATTTTAAGATAACATTTTACATGAAAATGTAAATTTTCAACAGTTTTTTGTTGTTGTTAAGATGACTGAAAGGAGGAAAAACCAAAGCGAAGAATGGACTTACTTCACTCTGTTATTTATTTACTTTATAACAGTAAATAAATATCGGTTCTGCATATCGGTTATCGGGTACATAAACATACAAATAATCGGTATCGGTTATAAAAAATCAATATCGGTCGATCAGTATATCATCAGATAAAATCATGAATAATTCCATTTCAGAGTTCTTGTATACTCTAATCTGCTCTTGATCAATCCAGGGTTCACTAAGGTGGACTCCCTATTCACCTGTCATGTATTGTGTTATACTTTGTCTGTATGCAGAGCCAACAACTGTGGACCTTCATGTGGATGGAATTACAGATATCTGCACTAAAGAACAAGACATCAACTTTGTTTTTACTGGGTTTTCAGTCTTGGGAACTGTAAGTTGAAATTATGTAAATCTGACTTTGTAATACAGTTTTTTTTTGTAAGGTAAAACAAATTATTTCCTCGTTTAGGTCTTGAGTAAAGGGCATTTGTTGGGGCCTGCAGGGGTTGAAGTAAATCTGAGAAAAACAGGAGAAGATGATGTCCTTCAGAGTGTCCTTACACAAGCTGGAGGCCAGTGAGTAGATATTGTCTAGTGGTCAAACTAGAATTTGAGCATGCAAAATTTCTTTGGACACTGACTGCAGCAACATCACAAAATGTGGAGACTTTTTTTTATCAACAAGAGGTCAATCTGTAATGTAGATCCTTTATTAGTCACATCAGAAACTGTATAATTCTATGGATTACATATTTTTTCCCTTTTTTTCATAATAATGGTTAAAAACTATAAATTCAGATTGAATGGCATTCCTCCACTGGTCTACTGGTTATGATATATCATTTTTTGAATAATATTATGTATTATAATTTGAAGCTATTCCTGAAATTCCTAAGTAAAAATGTCCATGAGTTATAATAATTATTCAATTAAACAATAAGAACACCAGCAACAATTTCCAGCCCTAATTTGAGGGGGCCATCTTACTCCAAGAGTCTCTCTTTAACTATCACATTAAAATAATATTCAGTGTCCGTGAATACCATTAACAAATCCACATAAAAATATTTTACCCTGTTTGCGTTGCTTTTTCATAGGTATTCTTTCCTCAAGGTGCTTCCAGGAAGTTATGACATTATCGCCTCTCATGCTTCATGGACCCTGGAGCAGGTATATAGTATAAACTGTCTTATTGACAAAACATATTTCTCAATGACGAATGTGTCAACACCTGAAGAAAGATTTTTATGCCACTACAGTTTTGCTAGTTCACATATAACATTTATGTCAAAGCATCTAATTTAAATGTAGATGCTGAAAACTTGGTTCACTATTTTTGTTCCCTCACAGAGCTCAACCACTGTGGTTGTGTCAAATGAAAATGCCCCCGCCGCAGCTCCTCTTGTGGTAAAGGGCTATGATGTCTCTGGAGAGGTGCAGAGTGATGGTGAACCCATGAAAGGAGTCAGCTTCCTCCTTTACTCTGCCAGTGTATCACAGGAGGTAAAAGGTTTTATTAGATTCATAGCCCAACCACAATGCCATTGAATGAATGCCATTGCATAATTTGATAATGTTTTCAAATGTGCACAGATTCTTCATCTGCTATCCAGAGTAGACTTTAAACAAATGTATTATTTATTTAGGATATCAATGGCTGCAGTGTGGCTCCTGTGGATGGAGCTTTAGTTGGCAACCCCTCCCTTGTGTATTTGTGCAGTTCCCAGTCTCGTGAGGACGGCACTTTCTCATTCCCATGCCTTCCCAGTGGTGAATATACTGTGGTAAGAATTTACTGTCACCAACCTTTATATTATTTGATCATGCATGCTTATATTATATATAGAATTTCACAGAAATAAAACATGATTTCTTATTGTCAGAAGATATTGTCAAATCATGAGAGGAAAGGAATAACAAGACTCCGCTCTACATTGACTACAAAGATAGCAGTGTCATTTTGGTCATCATTTCTTTCATCTTTCAAATATTTTCTAAATAATGCAAAGAAACTGATTCGTTTAGGCTTTTGTTTCCTTTTCCTTAACTATTGAAATCTGACTTGTTTAAAATATGTATTGATAAACCTCAGATGATACAGTATACTTCAGGTCCAGAAAGGGAGATGTCATATCAGTTTTATATAATTTTCATGGTTTGGCCGTTCAGTTAAGGATAGTTTTTTTAAGTTCTTTCACTGATTTTTAAAGCACAAAATGACTTGGCACATTCATAGGTTTTGACTGCCTATCAAAATATGTTCCAAATTATTAAGACCTTCTAATGCTGCTCTTTTGGCACACTGGGGTATAATCCATACATATTAGGCCCCATGAAATCCCAGATGGAATTATGGTTAGATTAGATCTTTGTGTGGATCATATGGCCTGTCATGCATACAAATTTCTACTGGATTATTGCAATTAATGGCACATTTTTGGTGGTACATATATGTCTTTGGTGACAAGTCTGATATGCCTGTAAGACTTTTGATAAGTATTTCATTACTTTCTGGCTCTACTTTCAATTTAAATAATTTTAATATAATTTCATCCATCTTATGCAGCCTTATTTATGATGTTAAGATAAAGCAAGGATGTCAATATTTTTTTCTTGTCTCTTCTTGAATTGTAGGTCCCATATTACAGAGGAGAGAGAATCACTTTTGACGTTGCTCCTTCTCGTATGGATTTCAAAGTAGAACACAGCAGTTTAACGTTGGAGGTGAGTTTCTCAATTCTCTGACTTGTTCGGAGACATGACTTAACACTTTAATTGACAATTTGGTTTGGACAGTATTAAAATTTAAATAGTTCAAATTAGGGGTGTGCGGTATTGAATCATTCAGGAACGAATCACTCTCATGTTGCTCAGAGACGTAAAACAGCGCTGTGGCTGTTTGTAATAATTTTTTTGTTGGCGAAATGGAGCAAAAACAGGCAATAAGGTGTCTAAAACGTAAGTATCTTAATAATAGCTTATTGTTTATTGAACTGTTGTATAAAATCAATATCACATTTGTAATCATGCTTATTGTGAAGAAAAAACGGCACCCTTTGTGCGATTTTAACTATGTGAAATGTATATATATATACATTTTCTGCCCCCATATCTTGAATTTTGCGATCATTCTTAATGCATTTTAATAGACTGAATCACGCTCTAAATGCGCACGTGTACTGGTTAACTCATTCATCACCACGTCGGCTAATGTATGCGTGCTCTCGGTAGGCATTTTGTTTGGTTTTTGCAAAATACTCGATATTGTCAAATTGCACATCGTTAAAACAACAATTACGATAATATCGCAAACGATATATATCGCACACCCCTAGTTCAAATAGACTTTGTCATTTTTAGGGGAAAGCAAATGGGGAGGGTATAAAACAGTTGGTCTTGCTCAGCAGCCTAACCTGGTTTCTAACCTGTTTCTCCTGTTTTGTCTCTCAGCCATTATTCCGTGTCATGGGATTCTCTGTGATGGGCAGAGTTCTGAATAGTCCCAATGGAGAAGGTGTTACAGATGCTGTAGTAACGCTTAACAACCTAATTAAAGGTAACCGTGATGATACACTTGAAATTAACATAATTAGCCATACTAGGTATATCCAAATTACTCCACAATTCATGTTTAATTAACAAATTTATGCTAAATTAACACATTGCATTCGTATTTTGCCTCCTCCTTGATCTCTTTCACAGTGGAAACTAAAGAAGATGGTTCATTCCGATTGGAGAATATGACCACAGGCACTTATACCATCAACACGCTCAAGGAGCTGATGTTCTTTGAGCCGGTCACTGTGAAGATTGCTCCCAGTACCCCTCAGCTGCCAGACATCATCACTGCAGGGTGAGTATGCGGGCAAGAATTGTTCTCAGAAAGCTATTTTCAGAAGATAAACAAAGATTTGTGGTGTCTGTCGTCTAGCTTTAGGGGTCCGATTTGAAATATCTGCTCCACTGTCATTTTCAGGTTTAGCGTGTGTGGTCACATCTCAGTCACCCGTCTTCCTGAGACTGTTAAACAGTTTGGACACTACAGAGTTACGCTCTCGTCTCAGAGACAGGATCAGGGCTTTTTCCGCTCTGTCGAAAGTGACAGCCATGGAGCGTTCTGCTTTCAAGTTAAACCAGGAGACTACAGCATACAGGCAATGAGAATTTATATTGTGACTTGACTTTAAAGTTAGAGTGAATTGCACATTAATTTAGATATGTTTTGTGCTGTACAGGTGACTCTCCCTGAAAGTGATATGAAGGCTGGACTTGCTCTTCAGCCATACTCTCTCGATATCTCACTTATGGATCGTCCTATCACAGACCTTCTCTTCACTCAATTCATAGCATCTATTTCTGGCTCTGTGTCCTGTCTTGGTGAGCTGTTTTTTCATGTCCACTGTCAAATTCAATTAGATAAATGCGCTGTCTGTCTTTGTCTCAATGATTGAATTGTCCTATCAGTGGCATGTGGAGATCTGACAGTCACTCTTCAGCCTGTGAGCAGACAAGGAGAGAGGCAGAACCTCCAGTTGTCTGGCAGCAGTGAAACTCTTATCTTCACTTTCAATAATGTGTTACCCGGAAAGTACAAAGGTAAGCACTGGTTTTACATTTTATTTTATTTTAATGAGCAATAGAGATGGTTATCATTATGGTATTAAATAGATACACTATCATTCAAAAGTTTTTGGTCATTAAGATGTTTTCAAGGACTGTATATTTTTATTCAGCAAGGATAAATAAAAAGTGGCATGAAATATACATTAAATAATCCTGTTGATTTTTACTTTCTATTTTTCAAAGAATCCTGCAAATAAAAGTATCAAGGTTGCCACAAAAATATTCAGCAGCTCAACCGTTTTCAACTGTGATAATAATAAGAGATGTTCCTTGAGCACTGAAGACCGAAAAACATTTGAAAAAACATATCAACCGCAAACCTTTGAACGGTAGCAAAAAATAGTCAGCATTTGTTTTGGGTTATTTTTTTTTTTGTTTTTTTTTTATATTACCCAAACAGCTGTGATAAATTATGATAGATGGCCTTTGGGTATGTACTAAACAACTAGACATGCAATTAATCAAAAGTGAGAAAGTAAAGAGTCAAATACATTACTATTGTATAGTAAAATAAATAAAAATATCATCATTATTATTTAATTTGAATTTTATAGTACAGTCATATGTTTTAATTATTTATAACTTAAAAAATATAATTTATAATTTATCTTTTTTATATTTGTTTGTTATAATTTTGAAAGTTTATTGAACTGCTATATATGATAAACTAAGCATATTATTATTTTTTAGCTAAATTGTGCAGGATTTCAGCAGGGTAGAGATTAAGTGCAGGAAAAATTATGCTGAAGAAAATTAACCTCTGGTTGTTGCAGTGTCTATCACCCAAGAGGAGTGGTGCTGGAAGCACAAGTCAGTGGAAATCGATGTACTTGACTCATACGTAGAGGGGGTGGAGTTCAGACAAACCGGATACTTGCTGCGCTGTTCACTGTCCCATGCCATTACCCTGGTGAGGACTGAAAACATTCAATGGTTAAAGATGAGTGATCACATTGTTACCCAAATCAGCTGTTTCAAGCCTAAAATGGTAATGCTGATGATTATGCATTATTTGTCCATAATTTTAGGAATTTTTCCAAGATGGCAGCTCACCAGAAAATGTTGGCAATTACAATCTATCCAAAGGAGTCAATCGCTTCTGTCTATCCAAGCCAGGTGAGCTCAGCCTTTCCTTCAATTTTGTAAGTTCATTAAGTTCATAAAACTTAACGTACTTAACATATTTCTTTTAATCTAAGGTGTTTATAAAGTGACTCCACGTTCCTGTCACCAGTTTGAACAAGATTACTACACCTACAACACGTATGTGACTAGTGCCAAGCATTTTATTAAACTTAAAGTAGCTGCAACAGCTTTCTACCTTTTGATCCTGTGCTTTTGCAGTATGTGCTGGTTGTGTAACATTATTAAATGAAGTCTATTCCACATTGTTGTTTTTCATCCTTCCTTCCTTCCTTCCTTCCTTCCTCAGGTCTGCCCCAAGCATCTTAACCCTAACTGCTGTAAGACACCACATGACAGGACTCATCACCACTGATAAGATGCTGGATGTCACTGTCACCATCAAGTGAGTGAAGGAATTGTTATTATGCGTGTCTAAAATAGTAAAGTCTGTCTGGTTTGTTTAAGCTCTGGCTGTTGCTTTCAATACACCTGGTGGTTTGGTTTCATTTTGGCAGATCTTCCATTGAGAGTGAGCCTGCTTTGTTTCTGGGGCCCCTGCGCTCAAATGAGGAGCAGCGATGGGAGCAGCAGGTTCTGGAAATAGCTGCCCGTAAGAAAGAGAGGGAAGAAAGAGGAGACGAGAACAGCCCCCCTGTGAAAGAGAAACCAGATGAACTCCATGAGCCTTTCCACTATGAATTCTCCTACTGGGCACGGTATGATTTTGGAGAATGTTTGCCAGCATTTTCTCTTCTGTCTGTGTTAGAAAAAATATTGTGAAATCATGTGCAAAGAACATATTTCACATTGTCTTCTCCTACCAGTTACAAATTTCATGGTCTTAATTTTATGTCTTGTCTCTGTTGGCCATTTTAGGGCTGGGGAGAAGATCACAGTCACACCTTCATCCAAAGAATTTCTGTTTTACCCTCCTGAAGTAGAGGCTACAATCACGGGAGGTTAGAGTGCAATCTTTTTAAAGCTTTTTATTTTTATTTTATACTAATAGATGCATATTGTGTCTAGGACCTTTCACAACAATTATGGAACAAATTTCAAACAACTTCTGTTCACACAAATAATTTAATTAATATTTGTCTATTTACATAAAAATGAAATCCACAGTAACATGTACTGTAGGGTGACACTGACCAACAACCACATTCATGCAGTTGAATCATATACCAAAAAAAGTATATTGTATAAAACAAAAGTTTTACCATTAGGGGGTACAATGACTTGTCACTGGCCAGTAAGTACCTTTTATAGGAATAACTTGTCTAGCCCTAAAAGGTGCATACTAGGGTTGTAACGATATACCGTATGGCGATATACGTATGATTATCATACCGTGTACATTTGCTTATCTACGGTATTTGGAGAAAATAAAAGACGCAGAATCTCACCTGCGCCTAGGCAACACCTTTCCAATTAACTGTTCTCTTGCTCCACCCACACGTGCAGCGGAGACAACATCAGACAGAGGCTGTCATCTATAATCTCTATCCCACGTCGAAATTTAAGTTAAAATTGGCAGTATGGGAATACTTTGGATATAGAAAAGACGAATCCTCATTTGTTCTCGAGGATAGACACCGTTCGCAAAAAATGGTCGCAAAGCAGCCGCAAAAAGAGAAAACGCATCGAACATGTTTACCTTATTTCAGAACACCATCCCTCCGTGCAGATACAGTTATGTCCCATTTATAAGTAAGGTTAAATTAACAATGAATTTTCAATGCAGATGTCACATAAAACGCGCAATTTTATTGATGAATAAATCAAAAACAGAGCTGTCAAATCACGGCATGTTCTAGTGTCTGTGCTTATTAAAGCGAAAAAACACTGCTATATCTGTCTTTAACACTTGCACTTTAACACTTAAAAACACTTGCTAATCTGTTTGTTTCGCGTGTCTCTCTGTGAATGAGCGGCGTTGTGTCATGTACTACATACTCAAGTATGCTCGCTGGTGCCGCTCATAGTGTTTAACAGCGCCTGCTGTCTCACTATCTGAGGACAAACACTGAGAGCCTCACTGACACTGAGAGAACAATTAATAATCCTTTCATCATTTTATTTGAGAACCATTGTCAAATACACTGACTCTCAAGGCTCTTCACTACAACACGTCAAAATAAAAGTCAGCTTTTTAACTCGAAGAAATTGACAAATTACAATTGTACTATAATGTAGCCTACTTCTAAAATAATAATAATTTATAGAAACATTTAAGAAAAATAATTTCCCCCTCATTTTATTTAGTAAATCTCTGTTGTGCAGCCCTTTACGAAAAAATTAAAGGATAAGTTATTTTCATTTGATTACATTTTAACGCATTAATTAAATTGTTAAAGCTTCATGCAATAATTTCAATACCAACATTTTTGATAGTATATTTGTATTATATCATAAAAGTACAGAATCCAGAAAAATTAAGTCAAACCAGAATTTATGAATTATTAATGATGAATATAAGTTGATAAACTAATATATTATCAATGATAAAATGTACTTTATTGTTTTTTTTGATGAATTAAATTTGAAAAAAGCACATGCTTTGTCAACCAAAAAAACCCTCTTTTGATTGTTTAATACCATATACCGTGAAACCGTGATATTTTCTGAGACGATTATCATACCGTCAAAATCTCTTACCGTTACAACCCTAGTGCATACTAGTACTTTAAGGATACATATTACTAGGTGTGGTATACAGGTAGAAATTTGTCAACCGTTTTGGACTATCATCTCTATCGCGATATCGCGAGTTACATGCTCACTTGACGTTGCTGTGCTACATAATCACAAAAACATATTGTTAGCACACGTTTTTAAGCATTTAAATTTATTTTAGGCTGTTGGAATAAAATCTGCAGCAAATGATAACAAATTTTGCTATATGCATGCATTGTCTGAGAAACTGTTTCTAAGAGCTGTTCAGAGAGGCGTGCGCATGTGAAGACGGTGCTCATAGAGTGCAGGAGCATTTTAGTTTTTGCCGCTTTACAGGCCTTGAATGGTTAAATGCACACACCTGTATGTTTCAAAATGCTTGTCTTTGCAAGTATCCTCGTAAACACAGTAATTTAGGTCTTAAGTGAAAGCAAACACCTCAGAAAGATAAAATGTGTGTTAGAACTAAAGTCTGTTGGTAGGTGACCCTCCAGAACAGAACTGGACATGCCTGATGTAGACCCAGGCAAAGTATCCACCTTATTTTTACTATAAGAGCAGGTTCTACCATTTGTAACTTGAATGTGCCAGACTTCCGGTTATTTCTAACCAGGGCTGCCGCTGGACGATATGGACAAAATTTATATCACAATATATTTCTTAATTTCGGTCGATACAATATAATTCCAATATCGAGATGAATATTTAAAAAGCCTTAGAAAAACTCCCAAGAACGCCCACAATGGACGTCTGTACCTACAAAATTTTCACTTTTTATTTGTATTTGGCCTTCACAAACAAGAAATGTGAAATAAACAAACTATCAAATAAATAACTCTCAGACTCACCTTATTAGCAATAATATATTTTCATTTAAACTATAACAGGCTTATAGATTGAAACATCAAACAAACTGTTTCAGTTGAAAATATATCATGAATATGATATAGTGACTGAAACGTGACCCATTAAGATAAACAGCTCTCCCTTCCAAGATGTTAATCTGCACAAAAATCCTGATTAATAATCGTGCCGTCATTTGATAAAATCAAATAAGATAAAGACAATAGTGCTGTAATTTTGGCTATACTTGCATGTAAAATCAGAGAAGCAACATATCTGGGTTTTAACTGAAAGCGCAGCTCGTTTCAGCCGCTCACGGAACAGAGCTGAAGAAATATATGCGTGCTGGGAAATATAGACCTCGCGCGGCAGTCCGCTTCAGATGCATAATATTATAATTTGTTACAAGCAGGATACACAAGAAGCACGTTCAACTCGGTCACACAGACGGTTGTCGTGGTAGGCTAATAAATGCCGTAAATGGCAAACGTTCACGTGCTTAAGGTGCATCTCGCCCCTGTTCCCGCTGCTAGTCGAAAAACTCTCTGGCACATTTTGCAGAGCACCGATACCTGAAGTTTATCCGATCTTAAAAAGCCAAACCACTTACACACCACTGAATTAGTCTTTCCTCGTTTATCAACTATTTAGTCTGCTTTCTCCTTACTTATGGTAGCTCATTCAGTCACATCTGTATTGCAGTCGGGGTACTCATTTTGTAGCTAAAACTTGCCGCGCCAGAGCTTAGCCAACTACTGCTGAGCGCTGGCTGTGTGTGTCTGTGATGTACGTCATCATGCAAGTACCTAATTCTGTTCTGCTCTTTGAACGTCATTCAGTGACAAATGCTAATGTATATCGAAATATCAGAAATGGGTTTAAAAATCATATCACCGTTATTGAAAAAAATTATATCGCGATATATATTGATAGCGAATTATTGTCCAGCCCTATGTTTAACTATACAAAACAGCTCATTATGCTGCTTGAAATGTGTCACAATATCCCTCAGAAAAATGGGGTTTCAGTTTTACCCCAGTTTATATTTGAAACTAATATACAATGATCAGAGATGGGCGCAAATACATCAAAATGTATTTAAAATAAAAATACAAAATACTGTGTGGAAAGATGTATCTAAATACAAAATACTGTGTGGGAAAATGTATTTAAATACAAATACAGTATTTTGTATTTTGAAAATACACAAAATACATTTGAATTGGCCATCCAGTGAAGTAACACTATTAAGGAACGATAATTATAAAATAACTATATTAGTATATTCTAAGTATACAATGCTGTTGTCATCTGTCACTAAATGCTCAAGCTCTTTAAAGCAGAAACGAATACGATTGGCTGTCAGTGTTTTTATCATTCATCATTTTTTTTGTGCTGTTGTGGTTTGCTATCGGCTATTCACTTAATTTAGGATGTACTCACACTAGGGGATCTGATCCGTGCTTGAGCACGATTAACCCCCAGTCCAGATCATTTCACAAGTGTGACTGCTCTGTACCGTGTCCAGTGCGGTTCGTTTAACCATGCCCTGGCCCACTTGAAGAGGTGGGTCAGGTGCAGTACGCATGTAGTGTGACTGTTAACTGCGCTGGTGCATGGAACAGCTAAAGGTGGGGTATGTAATTTTTCAAAAACACTTTAGAAAACGGAGCCAGGGCTAAGTACCAAAACAAACTTTTAGCCAATCAGCCATAAGGGGCGTGTCTACTCATGATGTGGAGGAGAGAGTGTTCAGTGAACAGCCGAGCCGAGTGACAGAAAGAAATGCCAGAAAAAACAAAAGTGGAAAACGTCTGCGGAATGATAAGGCAAGAAGTAGGACCCATGTAAATATCGAATCAGCTTTCCAGCGCTGGAAAGAACTCAAGGAGCGGAAGGACACCGTGTCACCGGACGCAATACTCTGTCATACGGAAATGCCGCCCCTGACACCCTGACCGCAACAACTAAAGTCTGCCTACACTGGATGCGATAAAGCGACTGTTGAAAATCATTTGAAATTTGTCAATACGTCATAAATAGAACGCGGCAGCAGTTTTCTGTCGGAGATTTGTTGCGCCGCACAGCATCCAGTGTAGACAGCATAGCATCCAGTGTAGACAGCATCACTGATTATAATGACTTCTGTAGTATTTTGTTGCGCCGCTCGCGTCCGGTGTAGACACCGTGTAACATTGGCTTTGCTTTGTTTCACAGAACTAATCATCGCTTGGGTTGGGTAGGCTACGTATGTGTGGGGCGGGGCTATCATTTTGCCAAAACATACATTTTTATGTCGTTTTGTCTGTATTTAGTCATCCATGCACAAAAAAGTGGAGGAGAGCTCAATTCAGTATTCATGCAGAGTTGACGTGGCTGTCTGTGTGTGTGTGTGCGTGGAAAACTTCTCACACAGCACTCGACTGCTACTCCAACAATCCCGAGCGTCTATTATGCTCGCCCTGTGCCTTCGGGCAGTCCTTATTAGAGCCCTGCAAGACTGACGGGGCCCGACACGCTGACTCCATTCGGGATTCGATTTTTTTTTTTGACAGATTGGGCTCAGGTCAGACTCGGGCTCATTTAGCTTCTCGCCTTTTATTTTGCCCAAATACGCGCACACCACACATGTACTGTAGGAAATATTGTTATATTATTATTTATATTAAATATTGTTATAATTATTATAAATATTATACATCGCCTATCCAATAGGCAAGTACGCAACCCATATACACACGCATTAGCATACAGGTGACAGTTGACCATGCAAAGCATCAGGGAGAAGTTGGAGCGTGGGGAGTTACTAAAAGTTCCCAATGCTTCCAGAAAAGCTGCATTTTGGCAGAGTTTTGTCTGTATTGATATTTGTGGGCATGATTGTCGGTGGTGGTAGTTATGTTTGAGGCCTATAATAAAAGTTTACCTCTTAGTAGCGTGTGTGTGTGTGTGTGTGTATAGCAGAGACAGCACACGTCAGAGTGCGCATGTCAGAGAGCTTAAAGTGATATTGATGTTGGTCTTGGGTTGGCATGAATGTGTTCGGGGGAAATTTTATATTAATATTAATAAACTAGTGTTTTCTAAGTCGGTGTCGCAAAGATGAAGTTGCAGATCCCGACTTGCCATCTCCTCATTAGACCCGCCTTTAAGAAATGCATCTACAGTAGTGATGCGCAGATGAGCTAAAACGTCACCCGAATCCACAGCCTCAAATTAATTATCCCCCCGCCAACCGCCCGCACCTATATTTTTGTCTGGTTTAGATAACCGAACCCGACCCGCACCGATCGTCACATTCAGGGTTTGTACGGACATTAAAAAAAACGGAAAAGTCATGGAATTTTAAAACGCAATTTCCAAGCGTTTATCGATTTGAAAAATAAATAAATAAAATTCATGGAAATCTATTTCACAATCCCCTGTATCATAGAATTATGCTTAATTATGTCCTGAATTTCAGTGGGGTACGCATATATCACATTACTCATTCCAGCAGCTTTCAACTTTAAAATAAGTGAAATTACTGCAAAAAATGTACTCAATATAGCGTATATATATATATATATATTATATTAGAGGAGTAAATAAATTCACTCAACCCATCTGATCAAATCATTCGTTGAAAACCGCGTGAGTGATTCAGCACAGAGTCCTCTCTCTTTGACCTTCTCTTCACGTCGGTGCATCTAGAGCTGCTGCACACTGCGTTACAAGACATTAGCTCACGTTTAGGTACAGTTGACAGAATTATCCATTAATCGGTCATTGTTGCATCGTCATACATTTTTTTTTTTTTCACGTCTTTTTAAGCCATTCGGTACACGTGCTCTCTTTTTCTGAGTGCTCACAGTCACACGACAGGCGCGCTCTGTGAGTACCAAATCAAAAAAGCAAAGCTTGTTTCGCTTAAGTTGTCAAATACACACAAAATGACGTCAAAATGGTCGTCCTGGCGAGTATCCTCGTAAGCACTGTCAGTTTTGTCTCAAGTTAATGTAAACAGTTATGAAAGAAAAGCACATGTGTATCAGTATTGGATTCGTGAAATAGCTCTTGTGACAGCAGCCTATAATAAAACTGTGCCATGTCATTAATGTTAATCAAGCAACAAAAGACAGAGAAAATCCCTCACTGCTCTTGACTAAATAGCCTAATGTTTTGTTGAATAACTTTAATATGTTAGTTTACACTTTATTTGATTTCTGTAGCCTGTTTAGAAAATGTAGTTAATAGTTGCATCATTAATGATTTATCTTATCCACCTGCGATCCACCCGACCCGCAGATCATCCGCAGCGCCTGCGGATATAGTCGCCATCCGCGCATCACTAATCTACGGATTATGATTATAATGAAAGAGTTTTTGTTTTCTATATGTTTTATTTCGTTAAGTACTAATTCAAAGCTTTCTATAGATATATTTATCATGTCTAAATTGATAAAACACGCTATGATCAGCTGGCCGCTGGTCGTTAGCTACTTTAAAAAACAAAAACTTACATTTAATTTAACCAATAAAAAAATGCTTCAAATGTTTTTCTAAATTACCTTAATAAAATAACGAAACGAAATACAACCATTTCATACAAAACTGAAGTATTCTAATTGCTGAAACAGTATAGTATAAGCTGTTTTGGGAGAAGGGGAAAAAAGAAATACGGGCTCGGGTTGGACTCGGGCTGGTAACTCTGATAAGCTGTCGGACACGGGCCGGGCTAGGGCCTGAGCGTCTCGGGCCAGGGCCGGGCTAGAGCCTATATTTTAGGCCCGTGCAGGGCTCTAGTCCTTATATCGAGTCCTGATATGTGAGATTGTACGAGAATGCACGAGTTGGCGGTAATGCATAGATGGACATTGTGTGAAATTGTGGACAGTGCCAAAATAAAGGTGCCTTTTTATACAACAGATATCAATATTTTACGCGTGGCATCGATGCATCGTATCGATATATAGATCCATATCGATGATTCGTTACACCCCTATCGCTTACCCCACCTTTAATGCACTATTTTTGTATGCGCTATTGTTATCATTACAGCAAAAACCTTATAACTACTTGGATATCACACTCTTCAATTAATTGAATTAGAGTACATTTAGATTTACAATGGGTCTGGTTCTCATCTTATTGTTGAACATGTATTGTAGTTTTTGTGTAAAGCTGCAAATTCCACCATTATCATCAGCTGCCTCTGTAATAATCCTGCGATTATTTGTCTGTCAGCGAAAGGACGATCGCGCTTGAGCTTTAGTACAAGGCAGCTGTGCGTAGTGTGAGTATGCCCTTAGAACAAAAAAATAATAAAATTTTTCCTTTTATTATTAGCATTACAGTTTTCTTTGTCTTGGGGTACACACAAACACACAAAGTTCCTTATTACTCATTTATACTTGTTTATTTATCGCTCTGGCATGTCAATAGCTCCTGCCCACTAAAAGCTCCACAGATATATTTGCATACCATGATGATATATAAATGATACAGAAAAAGTTCAATCGATTTACACTTTATATCATTACCAACATTTATATTGTCATATTGCCATTGCAAGCAGTAATGATTAAAGTTTAATGAATAAATTGACTAGTTGATAAAACCGAAATCTTACCAAAAAAACCTAACAAGACTATGTTCCCCCTTTGCGGTGTATATGTTTTATACACCGCAAAGCAGCATGTATTTGACTGAAAATCCAGAATCATCAACAAGCTAACTATAAAGATAGCACTGTGAATGTGGATATAGTTGTCAACAAATGGGATGCTACATTTTATTCAAAATTAAATATCTTAAATATCTATGCTTTTGACTTTAATAAGATTTTCCCAGGAAAAGCATGAAAGTGGCATGTTTGAACTTGTTGATACAGGAAATCAGCAGTCTAATAAAGAGGTTAATTGGCAAAAAGGATTTTATGTATTTTGAAAATACAAAAATACTAAGATTAAATGTATTTAAATACAAAATACATTAGATTTTTTTCAATGGTATTAAAATAAAATAAAAATTATTTCAAATACGTATTTTAAATACATGTATTTGAAATACTGCCCATCCCTGACAATGATTTGTTTTAATAGAGAACTGCCCAGGTCAGATGGTTGAGATTGCAGGCCGGGCAGGACTGTTCCTCACGGGGCAGGTGTCACCTACACTGGAGGGTGTGGAAATCTCCATTAAGGAGAGAGCGGCTACAACACCTTTCATTACAGTTCTCACGGATGAAACCGGAACCTACAGGTATCTAACTTATTCACAAACATTTATTTAATACCTCTCTTAACTGTGTATTTAATAATGCATATTAGCTTAAAAGCATTGTTTATAAATATGCCAACATGAATGACTGTTGGCCTGTTTAGAAATAAAGTGCAGTCATTATGGCTGAAATAGTCTCTGGTTACTCGCTTAACCCTTGTTCTCTGAATAGGGAACGAGACGCTGCGTTAAGCTAAGACGCTTTGGGAACTCCCCTGGGCGTGCTGATTGTCTGAAACCTGTATAGAATCACGTCAATTAATTGGCTGATTGCGCGGATGCCATCTTCGACGTTCTCGCGTTGTCTCCTTATACTGGCGAATGCGCCATTTGCTGCTCAAAATTCTCTGCCAAAAAGGTCCCTGTTGGCAGCGTGATGAACTTGGCAGCAAATGGAGCATCTCGTTCCCTATTCAGAGAACAAGGGTTACGCGAGTAACCCAAGACATTCTCTTTCATATGTTCACTCAATGCTGCATAAAGCTAAGATGCTTTGGGAACGATATACCAAACACACGACCTGGGAGCGAAACGATGTGGATAAACCCTTCGGAACATAGCCAGGCCTAGGCCGCAAGGTCACCTTGACCAGACCCGGGGCGAAGTCCATACACATCTCGCTGATAGAGAGAGCCTGCAAGTCCCCAACTCTTTTCAACGATGTCAGCGCCAACAAAAGAGTAACCTTAAGAGTCAGAATCGGTTCTGGAGCTGACTCTAAGGGCTCAAATGGGGCTTCCATTAGACCCTCAAGGACTACTGACAAGTCCCAGAAAGGAACTCCAATGGGGCGTACTGGTCTCAGACGCCGGACACCACGCATAAATGCAAAAACCATTTGATGTCTTCCCAGGGGAATCTCATCTAGCTTTCTACAAGCAGGAATGGCCGCAACATAAACCCTTAAGGTGGTAGCAGCCGCCCCTGCCTCAAGTCTCTCTTGCAGGAACTCCAGCACTGGACCAATATGGCAGTTGACTGAGTCTACTGCATGGGCTAAGCACCAAGACACAAATACCTTCCATTTGGAAGAATACAACTTCCTAGTGGCGGGGGCTCTGGCATTAGCGATAGTCTCCTGAACCTCAGCAGGAAGACTAGAAATCAAAACCTGTTGCCCTGGATGGGCCATACCCACAGCTTCCAAATCTCTGGTTGAGAGTGCCAGATCTTGCCCTGAAACTGAGAGAGCAGGTCCTGCCTGATCGGAACCTCCCAAGGGGGCCAATATAGAAGAGGAATCGGCTATAAGAACCATGTCTGGGATGGCCAGAACGGAGCTACGAGTAGGAGACGGACGCTGCTCTCCTTCACCCTGCTCAGGACTGCCAGAATCAGCTTGACTGGCGGAAATGCGTGTCCGGCCAAGGGTGAGCAAGCGCATCTATGCCCAGAGGTGCCGGGGAACTCAGGGAGAACCAAAGCGGGCATTGGGACAACTCATGTGATGCAAAAAGGTTCACTTCCGCTTTGCCGAACAAATCCCAAATCTGGCAAACATGTATTGAGGCTGGAAATCCGGGCTGGAGCCAGACGGCCCTGCATCTGAACAGAATCCAAGTGAACTCCCAAAAACACAGTTTGTTGAGAAGGGGAGAGAACACTCTTCTTGGTGTTTGTTCTGAGGCCAAAAGCACGAACGTGCGGAGGACGACATCCCTGTGATAGCTCACTAACTCCCTGGAGTGGACCAGAATGAGCCAATCGTCCAAGTAATTGAGTACACGAATGCCCTGGAGCCTCAACGGGGCCAGGGCAGCATCCATGCATTTTGTGAATACCCTCGGCGCCAAAGCCAGGCCAAAGTGAAGAACTTTTGTATTGATAAGCCTTCCCTCCAAAAGTGAACCGAAGGAACTTCCTATGCTGCCGGACGACATGAATGTGGAAATAGGCATCTTTCAGGTCGACAGTGACAAACCAGTCTCCAACTCAAATCTGAGACATAATAGTCTTCAACGTCAACATCTTGAACTTCCCTTTGTAAAGGGAGAGGTTCAGACGACGCAGATCTAGAATGGGTCGTAAACCGCCATCTCTCTTTGGCACAAGGAAATAGCAGCTGGAAAAAGCCTTGTTCCAGGTCCGATTGAGGGACTTCCTCTATTGCCCCTTTGAGGAGGAAGGAGGACAGTTCCTGCTGTAGCACAGAAGCCTTTGAGGTGCTGCTTACTACTGTCTGGTGAACCCCGTCGAAGCGGGGGGGATTGCAGCCAAACTGAAGTGTGTAGCCAGACCGAACTGTGCGGAGAACCCAAGACGATACACCTGGTAGACTTGGTCAACCCGCCTGCGAGATCGACGGTGGGGAAATGGGCTCCCCAAAATGGCCGGAGGGGGATGAGCCGGAGCGCTGCCCCTGATGGCGGGCTCCTTTCTCGACAATGAGCGCTCTCTGGACAAAGAGGAAGAGGGGGTGTTAGAGGGGTCCCTTGTCCTCCTAGGCATAAACTGCCTGAGGGCAACCGACTGTGACTTGGCAGACCGGAACTTCTCCACCACAGAGCTGACTGCCTCTCAAATGGCGTCGCGTGCCTCCGGGCTAGGATATAAATATACATGCGCGAATTCAACTGGCGAATCCGCGCGCACGTGAGAGTGGGAGAGAAAGGGCGAGGCCCATCTGCTCGCTCTCCATCGCCTCGAGCTCCACATCCTAGCCCCAGGTCGTGGATTCACGGAAGGCCGCAGAGGCCTCCGGAGCACGACGAGGAAAACGGATGCAAAATTTGCATTTTGAAATGCCGAAAACAGCCTCACATGCATGCGAAAAACCCATACGTTTTACACACTTACTGTGAAGGTCGTGGCTCGCAATGAAGCCAGAACACGGAGGCTGACACCGACGATATTCCATGGCACTTCACCGCAAGGAGAACAAAGTTCCACTTCTGCAGTCGCTGAAGTGCAAACGAAGAAACATCCTGAGAAAGCGATCGAAGTCAGGCCAGAAAAATCGCAACAGAAGGGCTAATATGGCCGCTTCGTGAAGGCAGAGAAATCTGAGGAGCAGAGATGGCGCATTCGCCAGTATAAGTAGACGACGTGAGAACGTCGAGGATGGCATCCGCACCATCAGCCAATGAATTGCCGTTATTCTGTATGGGTTTCAGACAATCGGCACGCCCAGGAGCCTTCCCAAAGCATCTTAGCTTTACGCAGCGTTGAGTGAACCTATGAAAGAGAACTTAAATGCACTCTAGCATTCTAAACAAATAAAATGAATATTCCTTTTTTCTCTTTAAAACTAGTGTTGGACCCCTACATAGTGACTCTCTGTATGACGTCCGTGCCAGTAAAGAGGGTTTTGTCCTGACTGCAGTGGAGGGAAACACAGGAGACTTCAAGGCGTTTGCCCTGGCAGGCGTCACTTTTGAGGTCAATGTCACATTAATGTCTTCTCATCATCGAGTTGAACTATCACGTTTCATTAAGTATTTTTATTTCTATGAATCAAATGGTTCATTTTTTTTTGCCCCTCAGATAAAGGCTGAGGACGGTGTTCCTATCTCTGGGGTTCTGCTGTCTCTCAGTGGGGCCAACTTCCGCTCAAACATGCTCACTCAGGACACTGGTCTCCTCACCTTCAACAACCTGGTATTGTCTTCTCAGCTTACTATGGTCATCTTCTTGATGTGTTAAACACATTTGTTTTATTGTACAATCTACCTCATGCTGTTGCAAATCTGTTTGACTTTGTTCTGTGGAACAAGAAAGAAGATTTTTTTTTTTTATAAGGGTTTAATATTTTTTGCCCATACAATGAAAGTCAGTAAAGTTGAAAACAGCACTTACTGACATTTAATTGCATGTTCAAAAAACAGAATGCTCATTTTGTCTGAGCTATCTTTTTAAATGTTTTACCTATAAATAAAATAATGCAAACATATAATTAGTACAAACAGCATGCATTGTTTAAATGAAGTACATAGAGATTGTCTTAATTTCTCCTCCCCCATATCAGAGTCCTGGCCAGTACTATTTCAAGCCCATGATGAAGGAGTTCCGCTTTGAGCCCTCAGCACAAATGATCACAGTAGAAGAAGGACAGGTTCTCCATATTCCCATCACTGGCTTCAAAACAGCTTATAGGTCAGCAACAAAGCATGTCAGAATATGCAGTGCCTGTTAAAAAGTAATTTATGCAGATGTGTACACTAAGTCCCTTAGTACACAAAAACTGAATTTAATTGATCAAAAATACAGTAAATACACTTGGTTGCATGATTGAACAGGATTTATTTGTGTGAAATATACTAGGTTTAAAATAAACATACATTTTAAATATCATTTTTTGTAACATTATAAATGTCTTTACTGTCATTTTTGAAGAATTTAATAAAAATGTATCTGTGAACTTATTGAACATTTTACAAAATATTACCTGTCAATTGTGGGGTAAATATTCTATTTGTGCATTTCGACATATCTCAGCTGCTATGGAACAGTGCAGTCAATGGGAGGCGATGCGGAGCAGGGTGTCTCTGTGGAGGCAGTGGGGCAGGGAGAATGCGGCATGTACAGTGAGGACACGGTTACTGACGAAGAGGGCCGCTTTAGACTCCGAGGCTTGCGGGTAAGACTTTATTGGAGAAAACGGTTTAGACTAACATTAATACTGACAAAAGTTCACAAAAACATACATTTTACGATTCTAAACAAAGCTTGCGTTTCCTTCATGTCAATGTCAGCCTGGGTGTAGCTACAACATTCAGCTGAGAGGTGATGGAAATGATCACATTGAGAGAGCATTACCGCCACACAAAACCATTGAGGTGAGCATTGAAGGTTTATTTATTTTTTGCACATTTTATTTGAAGTTTTCATTCATGCGTTTATTTTTGAATGGTTTTAGGTGGGCAATACTGATATTGAAGGAATAAACATAATCGCCTTCAGACAGATCAATTTGTTTGATCTGAGTGGCAATGTCATCACTTCCCCTGAGCATCTTCCCACTCTCTGGGTAGGTGCAGTAATTTAAGTACTGCTATAAAATGGTTTCTCTTATTTGATCAAATTTTGAAGTCATTGTTGTTCCTCTATCTCTAAAGGTGAAGCTCTTCAAGAGTGACAACCCTGACAATCCCTTCCAGAGTGTGTCTCTTGGCCAGTCCCTGTTCTTCCACTTTAACCCCCTGCCACGTGATGGAGAGGTACTTTTTTTTTCTCTAAACGGCACTTAATTTTATTATGTTTTACAATATTCATATTAATCTGCCCGTACTTTTATTTTTAAGTACATCTTAAAAATGGGTGTTGAGACATTTTATTTATTAATAAAATGGTATTGTCTTCTTGCAGAGCTATGTGTTGATGCTAGACACATCACTCTCTCACTCCCAGTATGACTTCAAACTCCCACAAGTCTCGTTCACATCTTCTGGTTACCACAAACATGTAACACTAACCTTTAACCCTAAGGTAACATCCTTGTCACACAAAACATGTTTTTCTCTTTGTCTAATGATCAAATTGTGTGAATAGATCATTCATCTGCAATTTAGCTTGTCATTTGGTGTTAAAAATAAATCGGAATTCTGCATTCAAAAAGCTGTCCATAAGTTTTTATTTTATTTTATGAAATGTTATGATTTCTCAAGTCGTCACATGTATTTATATATATTACTTCCTACAGTA
This sequence comes from Gymnocypris eckloni scoliostomus, assembly GCA_027564155.1. Classification (NCBI taxonomy): domain Eukaryota; kingdom Metazoa; phylum Chordata; class Actinopteri; order Cypriniformes; family Cyprinidae; genus Gymnocypris; species Gymnocypris eckloni. Next base: position 3,305,850 of record CM050419.1, read on the forward strand.
CAGATTGTGACAGTAGACATGTGCGCAGTTATGTTAAAGTTGCAGAATTCATCAATTAACAGCTGTAAGCATATCAGAAAACAATGTTGTCATTATTCAACTCAAGTCAGTTCAGTGTTGATTCATTTCAACAACAGTGTCAATGTTGCCAAGTTCATCAATTATTAAACAAGTTCAGTTCAGCTCTAAAGCAGCTCTACGGAAAGCAACAGTATCATTATCCAGTCCAATTTAGTTCAAAACTTGTCCATAGTGTCAATGCAGTTGAATACATTAGAAATATGACCGATTATTACTTATTGTCACAAAGCCCAAGCTCTTAGATTCAATTTGTATGAATTTGTTTGGATTTCCACAGAGGAAAATACCAGATCAAGATGTTGCCCAGGGATCTTTCATCGCCCTTCCTCTCACATTACTGTTGTTGCTTGCTGTCTATAATCATGAGCGGGTACCAGTTTCTTTTTCTTTCAGAATCATTAAAAAAAAAACTTAACATTCTTGACATTTACAATAGCTGCTGTTCTTATGACATTATGTAGATAATGATATTGTTTAATTCCCAGGTGATCCCACTTCTTCTGCAGCTGGTCAGCCAGATCCAGGGTGTCCGAGGACTCGCTCAGGCAAGCGGGGATGGACTCCCTGTGGATGAAGCCAAACGACAATCAAAAAGGCCAAAGACGAGACGTACATGAGACCTCAGTATGTCCTAATATGAAGGCCAAGCCAGTCACTGCATTCAGATCTCACAAGCGTCCAGTTTCCGACCATGTTGGTCTGATCATAAAATCCTATCATAAAAAACAACCTCACTTGGGGTCGGCAAAGATCTTTGGACATATTTATTCCTGTTGATTATCAGATGACCGAAGGTTCTTTTACTGTGGTGTCCTGGTCACACAGATCCCTATATTTTGCAGTCTTTAACATGTAAATGTGGCTCGGAGATTGTGTATTTATGTTTGTGAGAGACTGCTCAGGGAGGATGGCTGATTTAAGAGACTTCAAATGTGTTTTGTTTGTTTATTTCAGTAGTATAAAGAGTAATTACCCAAGTAATTGATTTTTTTACCCAAGTAATTAATTTAAATGATTTTTTTTTCATGATTCCATTAGTCTGAATGACTAGATTTTATTGAACCACTCCAATTTAAAAAAGTTATCAGTTCAGTTTTGTATAACTTTACTAGAATTTGTAGAATTAAGTTGTAATTTGAAAAACTTAAACATCCTTACATTTTAAAATATAGAGATTAATAAACATTTGACCCAATAAATTACTTTTATATGATTTTTGTTTCCCTTATTTGTTAAATGCCACAAAACAACTAAAAGCTTACAAAAATACTTTTTTCAAATCCTTAAAGGGAAATGACTTGTTGCTGCTACCATTTGATGGGTTCAGAACATATTCATTCCACTGCATTCATATGATCATTATTTGATTATGTATGGTTATTGAGAGAAAAAGCTAATAAAGCATTTTGGAAATCACTCTTCCTTGTGATTTGTACATTTGTTGTTTAGACACATAACTGTTCTATCTGGTCAAGATGTGTATGTGGGAAACAGAATAATACCCTTTTTTTCCTAATCAGATTGATTCAACTGAATATATAACATTTGTGTATGCCTTTAGAGTAAGCTAACTTTTATTCCTGTCTGGTGTGTTATTAAAGATGCATTAAGGTGTTATTGGTTGATTCTTATGAGCTGCAGTTTATGAACATGTATAGGCTATCTACTAGTGCCAACCCATTTAATCCCACCGTAAAAAAGTTTTTCATTTATAAAGCTCTAAAAACCATACCGACTGATGTTTTAGTCCACTTCCTGCAAATATGGAAAACATAAATGGTCTCAATTAAATATGTGCAGTTTCACATGATTAGTGATAATTGTCACATGACCAGAGCAGTTTATTTCCTGTTTGCACCTTGAGAAGATGATAACCGCATTAAAGCTCCAAAACAAAAGGCTAGTAAAGTATGTTAACAAAGATATGACAAAAATGTTTGGTACACATTATCTTTAGGGTGTCTAGTATTAATATATGCATTCACATATATTCAGTTTTGTTGAGTGTGGTCAAGAGTGAGTAAACATGTTGATGGTCACAATAGTGACTGGTGGGATAACGGTGAAATTTATTTTACAATATAATCCAATGGCAGTTGCTAGTGAAAATTACAATAAAATGTTGCAGTGACAAAATTTATATTCTATAGATATATAGAAAAAATGAAAATAATGATGTTGTAATACTCATTGCATTGATATAAAAATGTGCTGCTATATTTTAGAAAACAGTAAAAAAAATCAAATGCCGTGAAAGGTTGAATTTTTGGTTGTTCTTTTTCTCAGTGTTCCTATCAATGTTGCATACGATTTTGTATGCATAATAGTAACCCTAGAATGTGATCAAACAGTTTAAAATAGCTGAGCTAAGATATATATCTATTTTTATGACTGCAGAAATATGTGATTTCAGTACACACATTATCCCACTGGTCACTATTGTGACCGGACAAAAATAATTATTGATTATTTCAAAGGGTTACTAATGACACATCATTTGGATATTTTCATGTCTGGGAAAAATTGGGATTAAATGTTAAGCACAAGAAGAGAGTTTAAATCAATATTTGTTATTTGAAAGGGTCGCATTTTATGTGTCCTTGTTACAGTGTAATTATATATTTAAGTTCTGAGTAATATTAATTAACAGCTTGTACTTACTATATGGCCAGGGTTAGGATTAGGGTTTGGCTTAGGGTTACTTGCATGTAATTATAATGTAACCTGTAACAAGGACACTTTAAAATAAAGTGTTGCCACATTTACCTTACATTTATTGCAGTGTAATTACAATGACCATGTAGGCCTACTTACAATGCAGTTGTGCTTTTTATTACTCTTTTGTTCTTGCATTAATGACCATATGATATGGTAGCCATAGTTTATAATGCAATTTACATTTAAATAAATTATTGCTACAGTTATTGCACTGAACTTTGCCAATTTGGTATTATCCAGCACTGTTAAAGAAAGAAAGAAAGAAAAATAATAAAGTTTGGATTGGGATTCTGAAAACTTCTTATGGGCTATTGTCTTATTTGTATGTATTTATTTATTATTGCTGCAACAGTGCTCGCAGTAGCTGTGATATTTTAGGAGAATTGTCGATTTAGCTACTAATGATGCAGTATTAATTATTACACTGAAATGTTTGCGAATTTCGAGCTTTTAAGACCCAGGGGGGGTCCGTCGCTCCATCTCATCGATTACGTATTTGAAACCGTATCTTCAACTCGGTGGTCAGCGTTTCTTAATTGACAAGTGGATTCGGTCTTTCAGCGCTGCTCCACGGGGTGGTGTCGACAGTCAACACCTGCAGCCATTTTACGCTCGGATGTAAAATATTACGGTGATGCCGTGAATCAAATCCGTCTCTGAGCAGCCGTCTGCACCCTTGAATCCAGCAGGTCAAAAATGGTGAAAAGAAAGAGCTTGGATGACAGTGACCAGGAAAACTGCCGGGGGATCCCGTTTCCGATCCAAACCTTCCTTTGGAGACAGACCAGGTCAGTGATTTAGTCGTGGCATAACAGGTGTTTTCTGCGAGTGATTAGTCTGTTTCCCTCGTATATGGCTCCCGCAGAGCGGTTCTCATTCGTATACATCTCTCATACCGGTCTCTGAATGAATTTCTGTTGCGCTGGTGTCTCGTGCGTCATCTTTTCACACACCGCCGCACCTTGTGTGTCTTAGAATGAAACCCTGAACAAAATTTGCTGAATATTCTATCGATTATTTCACCTTCGTGGAGCAATCGTGCTGTCAGTGCCTTAACCAGAGCTCGTAATTGTTCACTTTCAGTTAAAATCATGTTGTGGCACAGAGTGTCCTAGCCGGCTCGATTATGGCTGTTATTTTATACAGTTTTATGTTATGATATGAAACTGAATGAAAAAAACGTGTCTGTTACAGCGCGTTTTTGCGGCCGAAGTTAGGGAAGCAGTATGAAGCCTCCTGTGTGGTGAGTGTATTATTAATCATAAGTTAACACCTTCACCTGTGAACAATTTTTCCTCTATCTCAGAGACTATAAGCCTAAATCAGAGGTTCATATACATATTTCATTTACTGATTTAACGTTAGTATACAAACATCCTGAAATACCTTTTTAGTTAATATTGCCTACTAACAACCACTAGTAAACACAAGTGAAAGAGAAAGACACATACACACACACACACACACACACATATATATATATATATATATATATATCAAAGCTCATTTACATATGCACAGTAATGCTGTATATACTGTATGCACACACATACAAAAGGGCATAATGGTTACACACATCATGTGTGACACTTGACACTAAAATAATTCAATAAACATTAATTTAACAACAGTAGATGTGAAATAAAACCTTAATATCCATAACTGGTAAGAAAGAACTAAGAAGAAACAGAATTGTTTAAATAAAGTGTCAGACAGGGAATTCTGGAAATTTCACTGTAATTTATAAGATGACTTGTTTATTTCCAAAAACTGGAAATGTAACAGTAATGTATATACATTTTTAAATGTTCTGTTAGATTTATTTACTTACAGTTTTTTCACCATAGTAAGGGAACCTATACCACTGATCAATTAACATGTTTTTACCTTAGCACTCTTACTCTCACTCTGCAGAGATTTTTCAGTAAGAAATAAAAACAAATCAGCATTCAGTTCTGTTAATAATAATTATCATTATTATTGGTATTAGTAATAGTAGCCTATGCCATGTGACTGACAGTCTTGCTGTCATGTCATGTTTTCTTTCTTGTGTACAAATAATATTGTAACAGGAAGAAGTAATCATTTAATAAATGTTCTTGAGGATTATGTCTCATGCTTTTATCCTGCATAGTCATTTGAGCGAGTGCTGGTGGAGAACAAACTCCACGGGCTCTCTCCCGCCCTCACTGAAGCCATCCAGAGCATCTCTCGCTGGGAGCTGGTCCAGGCTGCTCTGCCTCATGTTCTCCACTGCACTGCCATCCTTCTTTCAAACCGCAACAAGCTGGGTAGGAACCCTTGTTAAACTGCAATTTCTATGTCCTTTGTGCACTGTGTGTTTGGTGAATTCATTCTGTGGTTAATTTTATTGATCAGCTTGTCCACAATCTCTCTTCACCAGGACACCAGGATAAACTCGGGGTAGCAGAAACAAAACTCCTTCACACTCTACATTGGATGCTTCTGGAGGCGGCTCAGGAGTGTCACCAGGAGCCTGGCCTGGGACACGGCTGGTCTGGGGGCAGCAGTGGTGGCAGTAGTGCCTACCTTCAGCCGATAGGGAACCAGGGTCTCATAGACCGCAATGGCAGCACAACTGAAGAGAATGAATATGCCCGTGCCAAACTCTACCACAAGAACATGGCCACTGTGGAGCTCTTTGTGTTTCTCTTCGCCCCCCTCATTAACCGGATCAAGGTAAGAACTTTTACTGTTGATATTATTTATTTTTTCTCTGCAGGGCTCAACAATACGGATGTTCTGCTGGCCCAAGGCCAGTGTGAGAGAGTTCATGGAAGTTGCTGCATTGCCGCTGAAAATTTTACAGCATTTATATTGTGCATTCATTTTAATGCCTTAGTTTTCCATTATCTGTTCTACATTGTTGGTGTACATTTTTTTGATTTGTCACTAGATAATGTTATCTAGGTGGCAAACATAGCAGAAGTGAGTTTCATTACAGCTATATAATTTCCAGCTGGTTGTAAATTTTATTTTTTTATATAAATTAAAATAAAACATATTCTAATTATTATAATTTAATATAATATTTTTATTATTTATTTATAATTATTTAATCATCTCAGTATTTTAAAGATGAAAAATGATACTTAACATTTACTGAAAAATAAATATTTCTAGCAAATATAAAAATAAAAACTGATCGTTTTTTTGTGGTGGGGCAAATAAAAAAAATAATTTAGGACAAAGCAAGGAAAATTTTATTGTTGAGCCCTACTTTATTAGTTCAAAATCATTCATTTTATGGCTGTGAATGTACTTTTTTATTTTTGCAAATACTAATTTATTAATTTAGCTTAAACTGCTAAAAAAAATATTGATCATTTTGCATTTGGCAGGAGTCTGACCTCACCTTTCGACTGGCTGGTGGGCTTGTTATTTGGCAACCAATGTGGGAGCACCGTCAGCCTGATGTTCCTGCTTTTTCTGCCCTTGTTAAACCCATGCGTAACATTGTTACAGGTCAGATTTCTGTAAATTCACAAACTTGTTTACTGTTCTTCCATCACTTCTGTCCTCAACAACAATTTACTAGCGTTAAACCCAAAATACTATTCTATCTTTGCTCATTGTTCTTTATGTGTGTACATCGTTCATGCTTCACTCATCTACCATCTCTGTTATATTCTCCTCAGCAAAGAGGAATCCTCCAGTGAATAACCAGTGTAGTCCTCATGATACCAGTAACCCATGCCCTGCGGTGAGTATTCAGACTGTGATTTGCAGCTGCACAGCCCCTTGTGGCTCATTTAGTCCTGGCATATATTAATTTCCTCTTGTAGTGCATTAACATCATTGTTCAGCTGGGGTCATGTGATTTCCTCTTCCATCTCGGCTTACAGGTGGTATGTGAATCAGCCCAGCCAGACTCCTCCTCCCCCTCGGTGACAGGACAGAGCTGTCGCCGTGGCAACTCTGTGGAGAAGGGAGGGTCTTCACAGCAGGCCTTTGAGAAAGGATTTTCACAACCAAAGAAGTGAGTGTTTGTACATACAGGTGGTGCATGAAGCAGGATTCTATTTATTGATCTGTTTTGAAATTGAAGAAAGATTGTGTGTGTGTGTGGGGGGGGGGGGGGGTCATATTAAGACTTTGTGGTTCTACTCTGACAAAAATGGTACAATTTTATAAGTTTCCATAAATTAGTTGATCAGTTAATGCAATAGCTATCATGAAATAATAATGATAAAATGCTTTTACAGTAATTATTATTTTAAATTAATGTTATTTTCTACACTACCAGTGAAAAGTTTTTGAACAGTAAGATTTTTTTATGTTTTTTAAAGTCTCTTCTGCTCACCAAGCCTTCATTTATTTGATCCAAAATACAGAAAAAGCAGTAATATTGTGAAATATTTTACTATTTAAAATAACTGCGTTCTATTTGAATATTTAAAATGTAATTTATTCCTGTGATCAAAGTTAAATTTTCAGCATCATTACTAGTGGTTGCTGTTTACTGTCGCATGATCCTTCAAAAGTCATTCTAATATGCTGCTTTGCTGTTCAATCATTTTTTATTATTATTATCAATATTTAAAACAGTTGAGTACCATTTTTTCAAGATTTGTTGATGAATAGAAATATCCATCCAAAGATAATTTTTCCGTAACATTATACACTATACAATTCAAAAGTGGGGAGTCAGTATAATTGGGGAATTATATATATTAATACTTTTACTTATCAAGGATGCTTTATATGTATCAAAAGTGATCATAATGTCATTTATAATGTTACAAAAGATTTTGATTTAAGATAAATGCTGTTCTTCTGAACTTTATATTCATCAAAGAAACCTGAAAAAATTATACTCGGCTGTTTTTAACATAATAATAATAATAATAATAAATGTTTTTTGAACAGCAAATCAGAATATTAGAATGATTATTGAAGGATCATGTGACTGGAGTAATGATGCTGAAAATTCAGCTTCGAAACCACAGGAGCAAATTACATTTTAAAATATATTCAAAAGGAAAACAGTTATTTTAAATAACAAAAATATTTAAAACATTTACTGTTTTTGCTGCTCTTTGGATCAAATAAATACAAGCTTAGTGAGAAGAAGAGATGTCTATAAAAAACATTTTAAATCTTACTGTTCAAAAACTGTACATATACAAATACTTTTCAACTTATGTATTTCAAATAAACATTATTAACTTTAGTGAACATGAATTGTCAATGAAAAATAATAAATGTATAAATTATGATTAACTTAGATTAAAGGGCACCTATTATGCCTCTTTTTACTATATTTAAGTCTCAAGTGTTCCCATAACGTGTCCGTGAAGTTTCAGCTCAAAATACCCCACAGATCATTTATTATATCATTTAGAAAATGCCTATTTTGAGTGGAAGCAGAAACACGCTGTTTTCATGCATGTCTCTTTAAATGCAAATAAGCTGCTGTTCCTGTCCCCTTTTCCATAATAGTGCTCATACCTCAGATACCCTGCCAAAAACATCTGTTTGGATTTGATTACCATGTCTGTCATGCTGAAATCATGCATTTTAAACCATATTAGTTTACACTTTTGATAATAAGGTTTTGTAAGAGCACACATGTGAGTACTGAAATAAGTTATCTTTCATGTCTTATTGCACTTATACTGTCAAATACACACAAGTTTGCGTTAAAAACACAGTTGGTTATGTCTGTGAATGTAAACAGCTGGCAAAGAAATTGCATGTTTGTATTAGATCTGTGTATTAAGTGACAGTAGCGTAATATACAGTATCTATCAACCTTTTCTTCCCTCAAGAGCAGAATTTTTGTAAATTCGTCAATTCTATGGGTCTAGCTTCCGGTCTCATCCGCATCCAGCTATTTTTAGCTGAATAAAACCAAAAAAAATTGTGTTTTACCATATTATTTTAATGTATTCTCTTAATTACGAATACATTGGTTTGTAGTGCAAACATTTGCACCGTTTACTGCACGATGTTATTCTTCTCGTTGTTTACCTATAGCAGCTAATGAACCGGAAGTCTTGCCCATATGCTTACTACTGCGTTGAAGAAAAAAGGTGGATACTGCTGTCTATGATGATAATATGACCCCAAGAACAAAAATAAAAACAGAAATTCTCTAACTGCTCTTGAATTAATAACTTCTATAGCTTTAATAAAAAGACATTTCTTATTTGAATGCTGCTTTTAAATGCTCTAGCCAGCGTGAAGATAAACAGGTTGTGTGCGGGTCACTTGGGGTGGTTCTCTGCTAAAATGGTAGTGTCCATCAGCAGTCGTGGGATGTCACATTTTACAGATTCTGTGAATGGCTTGTTCTGAGACAATGTTTTTATCATTATAGGGTGGTTGTGTACACACACCGCCATCACACACTTATGTTCAAATAACATTTAAAAGTTAATTTTGCATAATAGGTGCCCTTTATTAAATACTGTAACAATTGTTGTTCATTATACCATATTAAAACATCTTTATAACATAATAACCACTAATCACTTCACTAATCAACCATTAACAAATTGAACCTTATTGTAAAGTTTGGCAAAAAAGTTGATATTTTACAATCTTTTAAAACTAAAATGATTTTAAAGCATTTTTTCTTTCATCCTATGTTGTGTCCAGTTCCATTCATACTCCCATCTGTCACAGTGTTTTAGTCTGTGCATGTGTTTGCACTGCAGTTGCTAAGCAACGATTCTGAGCAAACTCGGTCTGAACTTCCGTTCTTTCTGACCATCATTTTTGTAACAAATCTCTCTCCCTTTCTTTCACTGAAAGTTTCTCAGTCCCTGGTGGCATCTCTGTATCACAGCGAGCAAGGTATGCCACCTATTTTGATGTTGCAGTGCTGCGTTGCTTGATGCAGCCTCACTGGACAGAAGAGGGTGTGCACTGGGCCCTCATATACTACCTGCAGCGGCTGCGTCAGATACTGCAGGAGAAGCCTGAACGCCCCCCTGAGCCCCAGATACCCCCCTTACCAAGACCCCGCAGTAGTTCCATGGTGGCTGCTACCCCTTCTTTGGTTAATACTCACAAAACACAGGTAACAGTCCAATGTCAGTTAGCTGACTCTGTGTTTTACATAGCAGTTTCAGATGGTAATGGGCAGTGGCATAACTGTATTAGATTCTGGTGGGGCCAGAATTCTGTGATCATTAATTCATTTTAAATGATGCTACAGTTTTAACATAAAATAAACTTTTACACATTACATACACTTTACAACAGCAATGTACTGTGTGTTAATTGGAAGACATGTAACTGTTATCAGGGATGCACAGATATTAAAAGCCCAGCAGATATTTATATAAATAAGCAGGCTATTATCTTTATGCTATGGTCGATAATCAATAATGGCCAGTATTAAAATGACATACAATCTGGATAATTTGACTGAAAATTCTAAACATTCATTTCAATGCTACAGTACAAGTGAATTAAGGCATCACAGCATTTAAAACAAATTTAAGTACAAAAATTAGTCTGAGGATTCTTGGATTGTATATTAAAATATTTAGTGTAATATGATGGCAAAGTAATCTTAATGTAAAAATAAAGAGAAATTGACTTGCACAATTTAATATCTATTATCAGATGATATATATATACAATATAAACCCATACTGATAAAAAGCAATAAAGAAAATGTACAGATATGGTACTAATTGTCATGCTATGGTGGCTGTACTAAAGCACACAACGATGGAGATAAGTAACAAACACAGACTTTATAAATCCACAAATGTGACCCTGGACCACAAAACCAGTCTTAAGTCGCTGGGGTATATTTGTAGCAGTATCCAAAACTACATTGTATGGGTCAAAATTATCGATACTTGAAAAGATGTGTAATGAACTGAAATACTATTATTCAACATTTTAACCATCATAGTCAATAGTTTTTTATAAATGCATACCTCTGATACCCTGTTTTTTCTTTACCATTTTTCTAAGGATATGACTCTAAAATGTAATGAGGAAAGCAGGTCGTTGAGCTCTGAGACCTTCTCTAAAGTGTCATTTACCAACCTCAGGAGACCAGCAGTCCCTGACCTCTCAACTGAGATGGGCATGAACATATTCAAAAAGGTTTGCAGATTATTTTTTATGCTTAGTTTTAAACCAATATGATATATTTTAGTTTTTACAAAACCTCTAATAAAATGTTGATATCACATGCAAGGTTACTTGGTTCCCCTTCATGGGAACTCGAACTGCGTCCCCTAGGGGTCGCTACGGGGAACGCCCTCAGCGTGACTCGGTCTGAAGATACATATGAAAAAACACCACCTGTTGGCCGGCGACAGCCCATGACGTCACTACCGGCGTACCACAATATAAGTGCCGCCGGGAGGATACATCATCAGCTTTTTCGTCTTCACTGACTGGTTTGTTTGAAGCGTGCAGAGTGAATCTGGTAAGAGTACAGTTTTCTAACTCTACTATGGCGAGCACTAGCAAGGCGTTTAGGAAGTGTGTGGATCCGTGTCCTCGTTATTTGACACCCGATGACACACACGACTGTTGCGTCTTTTGTTTGGGCATGGAGCACGCACGCGATGTCCTTGAGGGGGCGGTTTGCGTGCATTGTGAGCGGCTCTCTATGAGGAAGCTCAGCTCTCGCCTGTCCCTCTTTTCGAGGAAAGAGGGGCAGCCGTCTGCTTCCCGCGATTCAAGACCCACCGTTGCCGAGGCACGGAGGCGAATGAAATCGTGGGGTTCGCAGTTGGTGGTGGCCGATAAGCTGGAAAGGGACCGCCCCCTTTTCGCGCGTCGGCCGAGAATGAGAGTGAGCTGCTGGATTGTGATGATGCGATCTTTCTGACATCATCAGATGCAGCAGCTAGTGCTCCGCTGCATATGAACGAGTTTTTTGGAGGTTATGGATTATAAAAATAAATTTAAATACCCCCAGCTCGAGTGAGCCTTCCTTTCTTCATAAATCTCGATGTGGAGGTTGAGAAGGAGTGGGAAAAGCTAGTTTTCTCGTATTCATAGGCTTCAGCATACTAGTTATGCTGACACTGAGGGGATGCGTGAAAATGGCTATGAGGGGATGCCCCCTGTGCAAGAGATGATAACCAGCTTATCTCTCTATGGCGAGACATCCTCTCTCAAGGCTCCCTCCTGGCCATCTAAGCCCCTGAATCTCGCTTAAATGGCAGGGCATATGCAGCAGCAGGTCAGACCGTCGCCGTTGCACACGGGCGCAGTACCAGACTGACCTGCTAAAAGTCCTGGATAAGGTCCAGGTCTGAGCCCGAACAACCAGGGTCCTAACCCATCTCGGTCTGAGGATCAGAGATGGGCTTAGAAAACTAGTCTCGCGACTCATGCCCCTCCCCCCTCCTGCGGCTAGGGTGAGACAGGCGCGGGTCAGAGAGGCAAGCCCTCTCATTCCTCTTTAATTCCCCTGTAACCACCGTAAACTCCACCGACCGAGGTTAGGTGGAAGTTTCCTGCCAAGAGCGCCTAGAGGCGCCCTCTCATTCGAGGAATGAGTTCTCCGCTCCTCAGAGCTCTGTGATAGGTCGCTCTCCGTGCTGGTCGAGCTAGCATTGCTCCCCTCACTATAGAGGGTTATCTATGAGCATGCCGCTCCCTGCTGAGCGTCTGAGTTCCTTCTCATTCTGAGGAATGAGTTCTCCGCTCTCCAGAGCTCGATATAGGTAGCATTATAGGCTCTCATTCTGAGGAATGAGTTCCCAACTAAGAACTGCAGTCAGGTGGACTTATGATGACTTCAGGCAGGTTCTGTATTCTCGAACTGCCTTACTGATGGTCTGGACGTGAGTCCCCTCGGAGGTTTCTGCGGATCCTCCTGGATCTTCAGTCATTCTGGTCACCACTGCAAGGGTAGAGCCAGCATTACTCCCCTCACGATAAGAGGGTTACCTATGAGTATGCGCTCCCTTCTGAGCGGCTGAGTGTCTTTTCATTCTGAGGAATGAGTTCTCCACTCTCCAGAGCTCGTTATAGGTAGAGCTAGCATTGCTCCCCTCGTTAGAGGGTCACCTTTGAGCATGCCGCTCCCTGCGGAGCGTCTGAGTTCCCACTCATTCTGAGGAATGAGTTCTCCGCTCCTCAGAGCTCTGGGATAGGTCGCTCTCCTTGCGGGTCGAGCTAGCATTGCTCCCCTCACTATAGAGGGTTATCTATGAGCATGCCGCTCCCTGCTGAGCGTCTGAGTTCCTTCTCATTCTGAGGAATGAGTTCTCCGCTCTCCAGAGCTCGTTATAGGTAGAGCCAGCATTACCTATGAGTATGCCGCTCCCTTCGGAGCGTCTGAATGTCCACTCATTCCGAGGAATGAGTGTTCCGCTCCCCAGAGCTCGCTGTTGGTAGAGCCAGCATTGCTCCCCTCACCCAGAGGGCCACCTATGAGCATGCCGCTCCCTTCTGAGCGGCGGAGTTCCCTCTCATTCTGAGGAATGAGTTCCCCGCTCTCCAGAGCTCATGGTTGGGCTCGACGCTCCCCTCTGAGGCGGTGTCTTCTCATTCTGAGGAATGAGTTCTCCGCTCCTCAGAGCTCTATGATAAATCGCTCTCCTGCTGGTCGAGCTAGCATTGCTCCCCTCACTATAGAGGGTTATCTATGAGCATGCCGCTCCCTGCTGAGCGGGAGTTTCCTCTCATTCTGAGGAATGAGTTCCCCGCTCTCCAGAGCTCATGATGGGGCTTGCCGCTCCCTTCTGAGCGGCGGAGTGCCTTCTCATTCTGAGGAATGAGTTCTCCACTCTCCAGAGCTCGTTATAGGTCTCACTCTGAGGAGTGAAGTTCTCCGCCTAGAGCTCCCTCATTGGTAAGCTGAGTTCCTCCTCATTCCGAGGAATGAGTTCTCCGCCTCCAGAGCTCGCCGGTAGAGCTAGCACTGCTCCCCTCAACCAGAGGGTCATCTATGAGCGTGCCGCTCCTTCTGAGCGCCTGAGTTCCCTCTCACTCCGAGGAATGAGTAGTTCTCCGCCCAAGGCATAGAACGTTCTAATAAGTGCACACGCAAGACTTTGGGCACTTTTCTAAAATCCACTTAGTGGTAAGTCCGCACATTAAAGATTCTGCTCTTTCTAAAAATCCCGTAAGGGTAGGGTTACGAGCACTGCTTCGTGCCCTTTTGAGCTGGTTAAAGCCCCGGTTTGTGCCTTGGGCCCCGCCTCCCTGTCCCATATATGTTGGGTCCAAAAAAGGGAAAGGGGTGTACACTACCAAGAGGTCTGTTGAGACAGTTCCCTCAGTAAGCTTGGGAGAGCAAGTGGTAACCCTGAGTGATCGGCCAGGACCTAGTGAGCCAGGTGCCTGGCCATATCCCCTTGAAGGAATCTTTTCTGATTCCAAGACCTTGAGTTTCACCCTAGGCCCGGTAATCCCGGTGCCTAACAGGTAAGTACTAGGCACGCAGCTCGGGCCTTTGGTCAAGGGGATAATATCACTGACAGCCATCAGCGTCCCGGGGAAACTTCCTTAAGCCGGGTATAGTTGGCTTAGTGCTCGCCTTTTTGCGAAATTGGCTTGCATTCCCTCAGCATGGTGAAGTGGGTATAACGTTCCCGTAGCGACCCCTAGGGGACGCAGTTCGAGTTCCCATGAAGGGGAACGTCTCAGGTTACGTATAACCATGGTTCCCCGAGTGGGGAACGAGACACTGCGCCCCTGGGCTTTGAGCCATGCTTGGACGCAAGCTTCAGACGAAGAAGCTGATGATGTATCCTCCGGCGGCACTTATATTGTGGTACGGTAGTGACGTCATGGGCTGTCGCCGCCAACAGGTGGTGTTTTTCATATGTATCTTCAGACCGAGTCCGTTCCCGTAGCGACCCCTAGGGGACGAGTGTCTCGTTCCCCACTGGGGAACCATGGTTACATACGTAACCTGAGACGTTTTCTTGACATTTAACTTTCTTTATTCCACTATGCACTTTATTCTATTATTCTATCAGTATTTTGTCTTTTTTTCCAGTTTAAGAACCGTAGAGAAGATAGAGAGAGAAAAGGCTCTATCCCATTCCACTATACTGGGAAGAAACGCCAGCGTCGAATGGGTGTACCTTTCCTGATGCATGAGGATCACCTGGATGTCTCACCCACACGTAGCACCTTCTCATTCGGAAGCTTCTCTGGACTGGGAGATGACCGTCGCACACTGGACCGTGGGGGTTGGCCTTCCACTATCATGGGTATGAAGGGCCCTGTAAAATACGTTTTATTTCTTCCTATATTGTGTTTTTTTTTTCTTGACAGTTTTAGTGCTCTAACTTGAATCTTCAAAAAACTTTCATAAACTTTAACAATTCAAGAATTTAAATAATGTATTGAACATTTTTGTTAATTGGGCCCTTTTCCCAAAAATCTATTTTATTTGTCCAAAATTGTATTTTATTTTAGGGGATTCTGTGCTGAATAGTTTAATGCATCAGCCATGCAAATTGTGCATTCACAAATTGCTTGTACTTGTTTGAGATTAGTTTCACATTTTTGTAATATTGTGGCTTTGTTTTGTTGTGATGAAGGGAAGTTAACACGTCGTGGAAGCTCAGATACTGCCGGAGATGTGGACAGTCTTGGAGCAAAACATTTTCACTCCCACCACAACTTGCCTGAACACTCCAACAGTCACAGTGACAATACCATCAAAGAGGGTGGTAAGCAAATAAGCAGCACTATTAAGGTCATTGCACAAAATGATCTTCCAAAATTTTGCACATTATAAAATAAATACGGCCTGACGTGTCAATCACGTTTACACACTGCCTCCAAAACTTGAATCTGTCTTAAAAAAAATGTGGATCAGATTCGTTTTTCTTCGTTTTCGCATCCGTAGCATGCATTTTGATAGGAAAGGATGAGGAATATGAAAACGGGAAAAACGCATGCTAAAATTTCGGACTCAGTGTGCAATGGCCTTTACAGTATGAATTCTAAATTATTGCAGTTATTCTTTCATGGAATGAGTAAAGATTAATAAAATACAACAGGGGTTTTCAAACTGTGGCCCACAGTGAGATGCTAGTTGGTTCACCGAACATTTTAGAGAAATATTTTTTCATAGATACATAGATAATGTTTTGATGGTAATTTTCACTCATTGAATTCTTTCTCAGTTCGTTCCCAGATCTCCACCATCACCATGGCTACATTTAACACAACTGTGGCTTCCTTTAATGTAGGCTACACAGATTTCTTCACAGAGCACATTAAGAAACTGTGTAACCCCATTCCCATCCCTGAGATGCCATGTGAACCGCTGGCCTGCTCCAACCTTCCCCGAAGTCTGACAGACTCCTGCATCAATTACACATCGCTAGAGGACCGAGAAACTATTGAGGGCACTAACAATTTCATTCTGAAGAATGGCATGCTGGACCTCATGGTAAGGGGTGCAGCCTCAAGCAAAGGGGCATGGGTTTACTGTAATAGAGAGGCAAATTTGCGCATACACTATCGGTTAATAATTTGAATAATTAGGATTTTCTTACACTGTTAAATGAAGGCTCTTATAATATGCTTATTCTGATTTGATGCATAGGTATTATTAATAATGGTTCTTATAATTATGCGCTGGCAGCCATATCACCCTGCAGCCCAAGACTGGTTGCCCACTGAAGCTAAACAGGGTTGAGCCTGGTCAGTACCTGGATGGGAGACCTCCTGGGAAAACTAGGTTGCTGCTGGAGGGGGTGTTAGTGAGACCAGCAGGGGGTGCTCACACTGTGGTCTGTGTGGGTCCTAACGCCCCAGTATAGTGACGGGGACATAATACTGTCAAAAAGCACCGTCTTTCGGATAAGACGTTAAACCGAGGTCCTGACTCTCTGTGGTCATTCAAAATCCCATGGCACTTTTTGTAAAGAGTAGGGTGTAACCCCGGGTGTCCTAGCCAAATTCCCACTACTGGCCCTTGTCAATCATGGCCTCCTAATAATCCCCATCCACTTGATTGGCTCAATGACTCTCTCTCCTCTCCATCTGTAGCTGGTGTGTGGTGAGCACACTGGCACAGTTATCCTGTGGCAGCCATCGCATCATCCAAGTGGATGCTGCACACTGGTGGTGGTTGAGGAGATGCAGGAACACCGCAAACATCGCTCTGTTCTGTAATATAAAGTGTATTAAATAACGATTTCAGATAAATGATCTGCATGTAGTCTTGTTAATTTGTAGCACTTACTAAGTTACTCTGCCAGATAGTTATGACTTCAAACATTCCAGATTAATATTTCAGTTAAGAAATACAGGCATTTTATGAAGAAATTAAAGCCATTACATATATAAACTTAATTTATAGATGTCTATTTCATTTATCTATTAGTTTTATTAGCTGTTCCTTTCATGCATCACATGCTTCATACAGTAAGCCATCTAATTTCAAAAGCACAAAGCATGGTTGTTCGTTACCACGGCAACCGCTTGGTCTTCAGCATCCCACAAAATGCTACATGCAGATCATTTATCTGAAATCATTTTTTAATGATAGATTATACACTTTATATTACAGAACAGAGCGATGTTTGCGGTGTTCCTGCATGGCTTTGACCAGCAGATGTCACCACTCATGCATTGCGCATGCGTGGAGTAAGTCATTATTGCGAGAAAGTTTCTCATTACGATAAACTAAGTAATTATTATGAGAAACTAAGTCATTATTACAAGAACGTAAGTCATTATTATGATAAACTAAGTCATTACTACGATAAACTAAGTCATTATTATGAGAAACTAAGTCATTATTATGATACATTTTCTCATTATTACGAGAAATTTTCTCAATATAACGACATACTAAGTCATAATTATGAGAAAGTATCTCATTATTATGACTTACATAATTATATTTTTTCTTAAGGTGGCGGAAAAGGGCTTCCATATTAAGATGACAAATGTCTGTAGTCACATTTTATTGCTAAATAAAAGTATTGATTTATTTTTATTTTTATTAAATCTTAGCCCAAATATTAAAATGGTTGTGTATCACAAGTTTCCACAAAAAAATATTAATCAACACAACTGTTTTTAACATTAATAATAATAATAAATGTTTCTTGAGCACCAAATCAGCATATTAGAATGAATTCTGAAGGAATATGTGACAATGAAGGCTGCTGAAAATTCAGCTTATAAAATATTTTTTAAATAAATTATAATAGAAAACAGGTATTTTAATAATTGTAACTATTTTACAATATTAATGTTTTTACTGTATTTTTATTAAATAAATGCTGTCTTGGTAAGCATAAAATATATATTTTTTTAAATACAGTATTTCAAACTTTTGACAGGTAGTATTTAGATTGGCCATTAACTTCTGAAGAAAATGTAAAAATTATTTAACATTTAGTTCACCCCATTAAAGCTTGAAAAGATCTGACCATATGATTCATAATATGAGTGGTGTTGCCTTTCCTGTTTACCGCTGTGTTGTTTTGTAAGGCAATTCTGCGGGCCCTGTATTCCGTACTCACCCATGACATCAGTTCTCGGATTTGCGACGTGGCGCTCAACATCATCGAATGCCTCCTGCAGCTGGGGGTGGTGCCCACTGTGATTAAGAAAGCCTCCAAACCCGAGGACAACGAGGCGGAGCATCCGAAGGAGGGAGCCAGTCAGAGTGTGAGTGGAGCTCAGGGGGAGGCAGCTGGAGGCACAGGAGCAGCACCTAATGGAGGTGGTGGAGGAGATGGAGGAGGAGGAGGGGGTGGAGAGAGTCGTGGAGGAAGCAGAGATGATATAAAGAATAACAAGGACAACCAGGTAAGCCAGTTAATATATAATGAATATGTGAGAATAATTATCACATGCAAGATTTAATGCATCTTTTTAAATCATCAACAGGATGGAGACACTTCACTCAGCACTCACAGGTTGTCTCTCACCATGCTCATTAAGATTGTAAAATCGCTCGGCTGTGCGTACGGCTGTGGTGAAGGCCATCGTGGGCTCTCTGGAGACCGCCTTCGGATGCAGGTCAAAATATGTGTATAATTAAAATGACAGTAAATATTAACCTTTATTTTTTTAAGAGGTTTAATCACTGATCTCTGTCAGACAGCATTATGTTGATTTGCTGTCAAACCATTAGTCATATGGTCAGATGATATGGATTTCATAAAATATGTAGTATATAGTACATTTGCATGTAGCAGTTTGTCTCCAACAAAGGTGAATGACCAGGTGCTCTGTCCTATTTTTTAGGCACAGAACTGTTTGACTACTCTGTACAAGCTGGATAAAGTGCAGTTCCGGCAGACCATGAAAGAATACGTTAATAAGGATTCGCTCAACAACATTGTGGATTTCCTGCATGCCCTACTTGGCTTCTGCATGGAGCCAATAACTGACAGTAAGAGGGCAGAGCTGCACTTATTGGTGCATGTCTTTAACATGCCCAGGCATATTTTTTAATCACTTTTCTGAAATCTCCAAAGAGCCCCATTTTCATGCATCAGTAATAGAGATGGATTTGTCTTTTCCTAAAAGAGAGATCAACTTAGAGAGATAACTTTTTCAAGTTGATTATTGAAATGTGTATTGAATTTTTATTTAAAACTCTGAATACAGTAAAATTATATATTTTTTTACATTGAAATTTAAAATAATAGAACATTAAAACAATAGAACATTACCGGTCAAAAGTTTAGAGTAATTAAGATTGTTTTAAAATGAGTTGCTTATGCTCTCCAAGACTGCGTTTATTTGATAAAAAATACAGCAGAACTGTAATATTATTAAATATTACAATTTAAAATAACTGTTATCTTAAAAAACGTAATGTATTCCTGTGATGTTAAAGCTGAATTTCACCATATTTTAATGATTTCTGAAGGATCACATGACACTGATGACTGCCGTAATGGCTGCTGAAAATTCAGCTTTGCCATTTACATTTACATTTATTCATTTAGCAGACGTTTTTATCCAAAGCGACTTACAAGTGAGGAATACAATATTCGATACATTATAAAAAGTCAAACAGTCACAGGAAGTGCTTGTAATACAACATTTCAGGCATTGTTCAGAGCAAAAGCTAGCTAGACAGGGAAACGTTAAGGAAAAAGAGCAAAAGGTGTAAGAAGAAGCAGGAGTCGAGTGAAGACAGAAGAGATGAGATTTCATGTGTCGCTTGAAAATTGTCAGGGACTCAGCATTCCGGATAGGGGTGGGAAGTTCATTCCACCAGCCAGGAACGGTGAATGAAAATGTTTGTGATGGCACCACAAGGCGTCGCTCACTCGCAGATCTCAGGCTGTTGGAGGGGATGTAGATTGTCATCAGTGAGTGGAGGTAGGAGGGTGCTGAGCCTGTGGCTGTTCTATATGCAAGCATCAGTGTCTTGAACTTGATGCGAGCTGCAACCGTGAGCCAGTGCAGGGAGACAAAGAGAGGTGTGACATGGGCCCTTCTGGGTTCGCTGAAGACCAATCGTGCTGCAGCATTCTGAATCATCTTTAAAGGTTTTATTGTGCATGATGGAGGCCCCGCTAGAAGAGCATTGCAGTAGTCCAGTCTAGAAATGACAAGGGCCTGGACAAAATGTTGTGCTGCGTGCTGTGTAAGGAAGGATCTTTCTGATGTTGTGCAATGCAAACCTGCAAGATTGAGCAGTTTTTGCAATGTGGTCTTTGAAAGTGAGCTGGTTATCAAAAATTACCCCAAGATTTCTGACTTCAGCTTGATGGGGTAATTGTTGATATATCTATCTGGATGGTAAAATCATGTTGTAGAGTTGGAGTGGCAGGGAAGAAAAGAAGCTTAGTCTTTGCCAAGTTGAGCTGTAGGTGATGTTCTTTCATCCTCATTTAAAGCCAGAGATTTACATTAAGTGGGAGGGCAAAGCAATGGTAGGGAGATAGTGCTTGTATGATGGGACCCAGTGATGTAGTGTATGTGGGGTGGTCCAAGAACAGCCCCACACAGTGTGATATCCTCCCCCACCTTGAAGGACACATCTGAGATACAGGATTCAAACTAGCTCTGTGATGCCAGTGATGTGAGGACAGGGTTGACCGTGTCAATAGCAGCAGATAGATCCAACAGAATGAGAATCGATGATTTGGAATCAGCTTTTGCAATCTGCAAGGCTTCAGTGACTCCAGTTGAATGTCTACGTTTGAAACCTGATTGGTTAGCGTCCAGTTTGTGATTCTTTGACAGAAATTAGGATGGTTGAAAATTAACTGGTTGAAAACAACTTGTTCAAGCGTTTTTGCTATGAATGGAAGGAGAAAGACAGGTCTGTAGCTATCTGTGAGTGAAATATTAAATGTAGGTTACCATCACAGAAATAAGTTACATCTGAAAACAAAAATCTAATATTTTATATTGTAATAATATTTTACAATGTTACTGTTTTACTGTTTTTGATCAAATAAATGCAGTGTTGGTAAAACTCTTAAATATTAAAACTTTTGACAGATAGTGTATCACAAACAAATTTTATTCTAGGGTTCTGTAAAATTAATTCATGCAAATTTGAAGTAATTATTAAACTGCTCTCTGAAATACTTGATTCTGATTGGTTAATAATAGCTTCTAAGCTATATATTGTGACTGTTATCCATGGCAAGATACAGTTGCTATTTTCATGTCTCTTGTATAACTCCGTCATCTGTTTTCATACCAACTTAGAATAGCTAATTGGTGCCATCTTGTGAGTCAAAACTGGAAGATTTGAGTATTAATGTATTAATATGGTGAGGATAAACCTTTGATAGATGACTAGAAGCAAGGAACTGAAACCCTTGCTTGGAAGAACAACTAAACGGTAAGAGACATAAAGAGCTGGATGAGAGAAAATGTACTTGGTTACTAACGTAACCTTGGTTCCCTGAGGTACGGGAACGAGTACTGCGTCTTAAGACGCTAAGGGGAAAACTCCTTTTTATCCAATGACTGAAGCCTTTTCAATAACGCAGTATTACTGCACGGCCATTGGTTCATACTGTGAATTAAAAACAAACCAATAGCGACGGAGCCCACCAGAATGGGCGGGGCCGCTAGGCTATATATAAGCGGGCAATTTCGCCATAGGATCCTCAGGTTACTTAGGCTAAAGCGACGACTGAGTCGTGCAGCTACATACCACGGCAAAGTATGCAGTACTCGTTCCCATATCTCAGGGAACCGATGTTACGTTAGTAACCGAATAGGTTCCCTACCGATACTTCACTCATACTGTGTCTTATTAAAATGCTAAGGGGAACCAGTACAACCCCGCCATGCTATGCTAGAGGAATGACTAATACTTGAACTTGCCTTAAGCCTTGCAGGAGGCAATAGGGCTTGAGTAATCGTCCCAAGATAATTTTGTACAGCCTCAGAACTTCAGTCAGGGCCAAGAGCGTACAATAAGAAGGCAAACACCAATACTGGTTTTGTCATAGGACAAGAGTGAGCCCATTTATGCAGAAAGGACCCGGGCCTGTAAGGCCGGGACGTCCAGATTATAAAACATGGCAAATGTGGACGGTGAATCCCAGCTGGCCGCTGCACAAATCTCTGCACTGGACACACTGCTAGACCAAGCCCAGGAAGAGGTGACGCCTCTAGTTGAGTGGGCTCTTACTCCCATGGGGCCGAGGTGGAAAGAGTACAAAAATATTGTACTCAAGTAAAAGTACCAGTCTAAAAATCTACTCAAGTAAAAGTAAAAAGTAGCTCATTTAAAATTTACATTAAGTGGGAGGGACGAAAAAATGGGATCGACCAAGGGTGTCAAACTCAGTACCTGGAGGGCCACAGCCCTACACAGTGTAGATATTACCCTAATTAAACACATCTGACACAGCTAAACTAATCATTTAGGCTTGTTTGAAAACTACATGGTGTGTGTATTGGAGCAGGGTTGGAACTAAACTCTGCAGGGCTGCGGCGCACCAGGAACTGAGTTTGACACCTGGTATAGGCCTATAAATCTCAAACTAGGTGTTTTTAATTAAAGGAATCGGTTAATTAGAATAATAAGACATTTGACTGTTACCAGGCAAATTAAATCAGTATCAACAAAATTAATCTTTGCAATGCAGAGGAAACGCAGAAGCTTCATCTGAAGTGGCATAGATGTAGTTACACACGGACATGAATGCATTTAGCCTGCAGTTACAAATGCAGAAATAATGTTTTGATAAATTAGACATAAAATGTGACCCTGAACCACAAAACCATAAGGGTCCATTTTCCTAAATTGCGATTTATACATCATCTGATATATTTACAGTAGGAAATTTACAAAATATATTAATGGAACATGATCTTTATTTAATATGCTAATGATTTTTGGCATAAAAGAAAAATGTATAATTTTAACCCATACAATGTATTGTTGGCTATTGCTACAAATATACCCCAGCGACTTAAGACTGGTTTGTGCTTCAGGCCAGGGTCACAAATGTTAAATAGTCATTTGAAATTCAAAAAAAAAGAAAAATCAAAAGATAGTTTAAATGTTAAATTAGAACCACCAGTAGGTATCAGCAAGTCACTGATAAGTGAGTCATTGCGATTGAACAGAATCATTTAAACGGTTAATTCATTCAGGAACAAAACACCGTCATTGCTCAGAGTCAGAGATGCAAAACTGTGCTATGGTGGCTGTGTTTGGAATTATTTTTGTTGTCGAAATAGAGCAAAAACAGGCAATATGGTGTCTAAAACGTAAGTCTCTTAATTAACTTCTTGTTTTTTGAACTGTTGTAAAAAGAAAAACTACAGGCCTATGTAATCATGGTGATTTTTGGAGAAAAACGGCATTCTTCGTGTGATGTTGACTTACTATATTAATTTATATAAATCTAAATTTTCTGCTTCTATATCTTCAATTTTGTGATCATTCTAAACGCATTTTAACAGACTGAATCACGCAGTGAAAGAAAGCACTCCATATGCACGTGGATTAGTCTAATCTACTAACGTTAGATTTCACGGCCAGGTTAGTCGCACTGCGCAGCTCCTTAAAAGCTGCGTGGGCCGGGCCAGACTCTTCCATGCAGCAGAGGAGTTTGGCCTGAAAGACGTGGAGCATCGCCATGGAGTTAAATGCCTGAAGCTACTTGTCCAGCCAACAAATAGGCTCGTCCAGCGAGAGCTGAAGTCATCCTACACGGCTTGGACGGGTGGGCGGCTTTTGCCTGCCCGTCAATAGCCGTGGGCGGGCAGAGATGCGCGGCCACTGACTCATCCAGGGGAGGCAGACAGTCGTACCCTCTCTCTTTGGCGCCATCGACTGATTTGAGGGCGGACGAAGAAGTGGCACGTAGGCGGGCCGTTTAGCACGCCAAGATTTGGTGATCTCATCATGAACTTCTGGGAAGAATGGTGAAGCCCGTTGACGAGGGGCCTGACGGCGCCCCAGCAGGAACCATTCAAAGAGGGGCGGTTCCTCAGGAGTAGACCACTCAAAACCCAGCTCTTCTACAGCATTAGACAAGATGCATATCAGTTTGGCCATGAGCTGGCTGCACTGGGCTGTGTAGACTACAGGGGGCAGGTTCGTGAGACGAGCCCAACAGCTCCTCCGCATCTGAAGCCGCCAGTGAAATGCTGTCGTCCATGTTGCCGCATTCGCTCTCACCGAAGGAGACCAGATCGTTTGAAGCCGCAAAGGAACGCTGGTCCGGGTGAGCAAAGAGGACGGGAGAAACCTCTGTATGAGGAGAGAGTGAGGCACGCGGGGGCTCAACCTGCGTGGGCTCACTTGACTCCGAGCGCCGAGATCCTCTGAACTGGATAGCGGCAGGGGACCCGGAAGACCACAGACGCTGAAGGCAGCTGGGAAGCGGCGAAGACAGCCGAGCAGAAAGGGGTCTTGATCCGCTACAAGGCTTGTTCAACGGCGAAGGCTTCGAGTCTCGTAGAGTGAAGATCTTGCAGTCGTCGCTGTAGGAAAATAAATCTGAGGATTCAATGGCGAAATGCCCGCTTATGTAGCCAGATGGCCCCGCCCATTCTGGTGGGCTTCGCCATTGGTTCATTTTTAATTCACTGCATGAACCAATGGCTGTGCAGTTATTGAAAAGCTTCAGTCATCGGAGAAAAATACATTTTCCCCTTAGTGTCTTAATAAGATGCAGTACGAGTGAAGTATCGATAGGGAACTTAAAATATATAAAGTTACATTTTACATTGTATCTAATTATGTTAAATAACTAAATAAATAACTAGTCCACAGAATTAACTTAACATGAATAATAAAATATAAATTGATATTATAATATCAAGGAGCATTTATTTTGTTGACTGTTTTGCTGTTCTAAGCATAAATTAGCTGTTTTCTTTATAGCAAAATCTAAGCTAATCTATTAGTAAGATAAAAAAAACTGATTAGCGATTCTTATTCGTGTATTTATTTGTTTGATAAATAAGCAGGATAATGTACTGAAGAGTTAGCCAGTCATTATGGGAAAACAAACAAACCATTTAAAAAGGTGGTGCCTGATCCCCCTGTCTGGGTTAATATTAAAAAATGACCTGCTGACTGTATATTGTGCAATCTATCTAAAGTCTCATTTATTGTAGAAGTGACTGGAGTGAGTAGCTTTTCCTATGAGCTTTCACATTTCCATTTATCAGAACATCTGGATATTTCTGTGTCATACCACATATACACAAGAGACATTTTGCTTTATAACAGCCATGAAAAATCAGAACAGATCACAGCATCTAATATAGCATGCAGAATAATTTAGTGTCATACATCAGGGCTTTTCTATTCCTGTCTTTTCAGTAGATTAGATGATTGGTTATAATTACACACTTAGATAGATTAGACTGAATCCACATGGTTTTGAGGTTGTGAATATCTATCAACATAAAAAAGAATATTTAATTTAGGAATGGACATGCCAGCAATGGCATTGTCATAAAGGGGTCATATGATGCTTTTTTTTTAAATCATTATTTTGTGCATTTGCTGTAACAGAATATGTTGACATGCTTTAATGTTCAAAAAAACACAAACATTTTCAAATACTGTACGTTATTGTAGGTCCTCTATGCCCCGCCTCTCTCAAACGCTTCGTTTTCTACAAAGTCCCTCCTTCCAACAAGCACAGTCTGCTCTGATTGGCCAACTGGCACAGTGCATTGTGATTGGCCAAACACCACAAGCTCTCGTCGGAAATGTAACACCCCTTTCCATCATCGCAAGCTTCAGTTTTCAAAATGAAAGTAATTTTTTTTTTTGTAAAGTAATTTTTTTCCACGAACCTTTCGGACAGTTCGTTTCAATGAACCGGTTAAAAATAAAACGGTTCATCGGTTCTTTTACACCCTAACGTAATGACATCATTCACAATGACTTAATGATCTATCTATCATCCCGGGCCAGATGAAAATACACATTCAAATATATAAAGTCAGTAATCATAACTTTAGTCAGTTAAAACATCATAGTCATGATCTTTAAAGTTTACAATTAAGTTTTACAAGCAGCCAAATACAGGTACAGGCAGTGATGTGCATACGAGGAAGATCTTGAAGAGAAGTCTTGAAGATATAAAATGAATAAATTAGTTATCATCAGCGCACAAACCATAATCCACTTACTATACATAATCCATTGTGATTTGTTATTAATAAACTTAAGTTTTGCCCTCATTCAGGTCATCGGTTTACATGCGTCATAGCATTAGCACAGAATCAGTTGTCTAAAAGTTTGGTTTAGAAGTGCTGTGTCAGTCATAGTAGGCAATCACTGTTCGCTGAATCACACATGTGCATTATCATCAGCTCATCGGTTCTCAAATCGGACGTGTCCGAAAGAAGTTCTCGGTTCAGTGTACTGGGGATCCGAAAACCGTTGCAACCTATTCTTGACTTGAGTACGAGAACCGCTCTAACCGGCACACTGCACGCGTATCAGCTGCTCTGCTCGTGCTCATCATCAGTTCTATTTCATACATACTCAATTTGTAAATGTGTCACCATTAACTATAATTACAGCACAGGTATTTCATAAATCATCCCTTATACCTATTAAACATAGAGTCTTAATTATGGTACAACAGCCCTGACAAACCCCTTTGGCCTATAATCTAACAGAATCTTCAACTGAACAAAGTGCACAGATTAGATACGTTCATCTTTAAAAAATAAATAAATATATATATATATATATATAAAAAAATATATATATATATGTTTTATATTATCACACTTTCTAATGTTTAACAAAACACTTGGATAACATGCTTTTCGTCCACTACAATTACAGTCATGTGCAGTATCATCAGATCATCGGTTCTCAAATCGGACATGTCTGAAAGAAACAGTTCTCGGTTCAGTGTACTGGTGATCCGAAAAGCGCTGCAACCGGTTCTTGACTCAGGAACGAGAACCGCTCTAGCAGTGGGCGTGTTCATTCGGCACACATGCTGCTCTGCTCCTGTTTATCATCAGTTGTGTAATAACTCCAGGATATTGGCTTATTTTGAGACAGAGGGAGTGTTAGGCACGTTAAAAAAGTGAATAACTTAAATAATTTGTGGATTAGTGCCTACTGGAGACATGAACCATTTCAAACGATTCAGTTCGATTTAGAGAACTGGCTTGACCGGTTCATAAAGAAAATTCGGTTAAATCGAACGATTCGTTCGCGAACCGGACATCACTAAAAGATAGTTACTAATGTACTTAGTTTTCCTATCAGTCCAAACCCGAGAGGGGAACAGAGTCGCATGACAGACACCATGATGATGCTTGTATGTGTTTGCTAACAAGCCACGATTAAGACGATTTATGATGGGCTGTACACTCCACTGTGATGTGACCCTGTCTTTCTCTCTCTCTCTCTCTCTCTCTCTCTCTCTCTCTCTCTCACACACACACATGCGCGCGCACACTCACACAACCACACACACACACAATGTGCAAAACTCTGCATTTGAACAGTCAATAGCAAATACTTAAACTACACTGAACATAATTATAAACGCAACACTTGTGTTTTGCTCCCATTTTTCATGAGCTGAACTCAAAGATCTGAGACTTTTTCTATATACACAAAAGGCCTATTTATCTCAAATATTGTTCACAAATCTGTCTAAATCTGTGTTAGTGAGCACTTCTCCTTTGCCGAGATAATCCAACCACCTCACAGGTGTGGCACATCAAGATGCTGATTAAACAGCATGATTACTGCACAGGCGTGCCTTAGGCTGGCCACTCTAAATTGTGGAGTTTTACTGTTTAGGGGGTGTCCAGGGTCAGTATCTGTTGTGACCACCATTTGCCTCACGCAGTGCAACACATCTCCTTTGCATAGAGTTGATCAGGTTGTTGATTGTGGCCTGTGGAATGTTGGTCCACTCCTCTTCAATGGCTGTGCAAAGTTTCTGGATATTGGCAGGAACTGGAACACGCTGTCGTATACACCGATCCAGAGCATCCCAAACATGCCCAATGGGTAACATGCCCGGTGAGTATGTTGGCCATGCAAGAACTGGGATGTTTCAGCTTCCAGGAATTGTGTACAGATCCTTGCAACATAGGACCGTGCATTATCATGCTGCAACTAGGGTTAGGTATCGTTTGTGGGTTTTTTCGATACCGGTGCCAAATCGATACTGTTAAAACGGTACCGGTGCTTAAACGGTGCCTGAACCGATACTTACAAAAATTACCCATTAATAATTGGATTGGCCATTAGCACTAAACACATGGGCCCGGTTTCACAGACAGGGCTTAGACTAAACCAGGATTAGATCATAGTTCAATTAGGACACTTAAGTAATTTTTATAAACATGCTTAGAAAAAAAAACATTATATATTATCAGACACTGATATATTTTAGGATCAGTCAGTGCAAGTTTATTTCAGTTAAAACAGCTAAGAGTTACATTTTAGTCTAGGACTAGGTTCAAGCCTTGTCTGTGAAACCGGGGGATGATGTCTTTTTCATTAATATCCACAGATCCAGTCATAGAAGTAGCGGAACTCATGATGCTTCAGGGATATGGATAAGTAAACAGAAGATATAAATGTTTTGAATGATAAAATGAATACAATAAACACTCGACTACGACTATGTATAGTTTATCTGTGTTATTTAAGCCATCTCCAGTATTTTCACAATAATTAAGTATATTTATAATCCATTGCTAATCGATGTATTAGTAGCCCATGGAGTAGTAGTAGCTTAGCTGGTAAATGGAAGGCTACCTACTGCTGTCATCAGAGCAACAGTAATCACTGCATTCACCCGCTCCTCGGATGCTCTCATTTCCAGAGTTGTGCTTTAAAGTTAGAATGTGAAAACAGCACACTCACGTCACTACAAAGATTTGTTAGACTTGTATTATTAGAGCTTTTCGAATTGAGTTCACGTGCATCTTCTCTGTCGGGAAATAATTTTTCACGTGCGGTGACGGTGATGATGCTTCTTACGTCCATTTCAGAGAAACAAAGGACAAATATTTCAACCAATCGCTCAGGCATGGCACTGAAATGAGGCACCATTCTGATTTGGTTCTAGTACATACCGGTTACATAGGTACCGGTGCCTTATTGGTACCGGGTTTCAGTACCCAATAGGCGAATGCACCTGTGTTCGTTGTCCAAAACATATGCCTGCCCATACCATAACCCCACATCGATCCACAATGTTGACATCAGCAAACCGCTCACCCACACGATGCCATACTCGCTGTTTGCCATCTGCCCTGTAAATTGAAAACCGGGATTCATCCGTGAAGAGAACTCCTCTGCATAGTGCCAGATGCCATCGAATGTGAGCATTTGCCCACTCAAGTCGGTTACGACGACGAACTGCAGTCAGGTTGAGACCCCGATGAGGATGACGAACATGCAGCTGAGCTTCCCTGAGACGGTTTCTGACAGTTTGTGCAGAAATTATTTGGTTATGCAAACCGATTGTTGCAGCAGCTGTACAGGTGGCTGGTCTCAGATGATCTTGGAGGTGAAGATGCTGGATGTGGAAGTCCTGGGCTGGTGTGGTTACATGTGCTCTGCGGTTGTGAGGCCGGTTGGATGTACTGCCAAATTCTCTGAAACGCCTTTGAAGATGGCTTATGGTAGAGAAATTAACATTCAATTCACGGGCAACAGCTCTAGTGGACATTCCTGCAGTCAGTATGCCAATTGCATGCTCCCTCAAAACTTGCGACATCTGTGGCATTGTGCACATTTTAGATTGGCCTTTTATTGTGGCCAGCCTAAGTCACACCTGTGCAATAATCATGCTGTCTAATTAGCATCTTGATATACCACACCTGTGAGATGGATGGGTTATCTCGGCAAAGGAGAAGTGCTCACTAACACAGATTTAGACAGATTTGTGAACAATATTTGAGAGAAATAGGCCTTTTGTATCAGCTATCTGAAATCTAAATTCGATGACATCACATTAAAGATTGCTGACATGGAAGACCGCAGCAGAAGATCCAATATACAGTTAGTATACCTCAGAGAAGGTATACTAAGGTTGAGGGAGATGGCTGCATCGCCTTTTTAAAGACGAACCAGCCCAAATGGATACCTTCCATCGTGGACAGAGAAATTAAAATCGAACGCGCACATTGCATTTACTCAGACAAGCAGTCTAAAAGTCCACGTACAGTTATATTCAAACTGTTGGACTACACAGATAAAAAAGCCATTCTCAAAGGGGCGAAGGCCGCATACCCAGTCAAGCTCGGCAGCGAAACCCTTCATTTCTTTCTGGATTACAGCGCAGACACCACCAAGAAAAGGAAGGCTTTCACTGAGGTGCGGCTGAAGATGGATACACTCGGAATTCAGTTGTTTCTCCTCTTCCCGGCCACACTCAAGGTCATTCATGCAGGGAGACAAAACCTCTTCCATTCGCCACTGGAGGCCGAGCAGTATCTTCTGTCTTCACTGCCTGGGAACGGCATCGCTATAGCATCCGTGGGACTGCCTCCTCAACTGGACCGCTGTGCTGACATGCATATTGAACAACCCATCACTCAGTAGAGATAAAACTATACACCGAGTGTACTGTATATGCTGTTGTAAGCCATTTATTTTACCTTTCTCATTTGCTATTTGGTTTTCATATTTTCTTTGGTCACAAAATAGGTTATGGACATTCTTGGTTATTGAGGTAGGTCCCCTTTATTTTATTTTTATAGGCTACTAAATCTCTGAGCAGGTTGAGATTTTATATAGAAATGTATTTTATGATTTAGTTTTCAACAATCTGTATTACAATCGTGAATCCTCCTCCCCCTATTCTAGCTATAATAATCTCTCCTTAGTAGTGGTTGGGATCACCGCAATTAAGCAGTCACGGCTCTTGTAAACTGCAGCCCTACACTAGCCAGAGGATTCATTATACCCTCGCGGCTTGCAAAGTGTATGTACATAGTTTGGTTTATGTTCATCTGTGTTTTGTTTGCGGCAGCAACTAAATTTAATGTACAATTTTCTCCAAATGGTTTTCGATGCCTAGGCTTTTCTACACTCCACTTTTCATATTACCTATACATGACATGTACATCTACTTTTAATATGCTAAGTTGGAATGTGAGGGGGTTAAACTCACTGGTAATGCGCACTCGCTGTTTGGAACTTTTGCGACGGAGAGATGTATCCATCGCTCTACTCCAAGAAACCCATTTAAAAGACGGAAATGTTCATCGCTTTCAGAATAAATATTATAAGATGTTGGCATGTTCATGTGCGCTAAACAAATCTAAAGGCGTTTTAATCCTGTATAAGAGATCATTAAGTTTGTCTGTGGATTCCATGGGGAAAGATGATTGTGGCCGGTTTTTAATGCAGCCATTAGAATTAATCATACCAAAGTCCTCTTAACCTCTATATATGCTCTGAACATATGTGACCACCAATTTATGGATAATATTTCTGGAACCTTGATTAATTTCAATGATTATCACATTATTTTAGGTGCGGATTTCAATGCTTGTGTTCACCCTGAGTTAGACCGCTCCTGCACTGATTCTACTGTGGCAACGTCCTCGTCAGTAGCACTTAATAGCTTAATTGCAGAGCTTAATCTTGCAAACCCATGGGGTATTAAAAACGGTAATACTAAAGCATACACATTTTATTCTACCTGTCACAAGTCGTTTTCTAGGATTGATTATATTCTGGTTGATCCTTTCCTGGTCCAATACATCAGTAATATTGATATTTTGATTTCAGATCATTCACCGGTTATTTGTAATATCACTATAGGTGCTAAAGTCTCTAAATTCAATTGATGGCGCTTTAATAATACATTACTATACGACATCTCCTTCCTAGAACAATTTAAACAAGAATTAAAAATTGTTTTGGAAATTAACTCCCACTGCCATAATCCACAGATGTTGTGGGAAGTTACAAAAGGTTTTTTAAGGGGTAATTGCATCTCATGTTTTACGATTGGAACCATATATTGACAATTTGATTCATTATGACCAGACTGGCTTCTTGAAGGGCCGTTTAGCATCAGATAACATACGCCGACTATTACACGTTATTGATCACGCTCAGACTACTAATGCTAACTCCGCTATTTTTTCTTTAGACGCTCTCAAAGCGTTTGATAGACTTAAATGGGACTATCTATGGTCTGTTCTAGAGTGAATTGGATTTAGTCCCAAGTTCATAAATATTATACGATTGTTATGTAAAGGTCCTTCTGCTTCCGTAACAACAGGTTTCTGTCAATCGCAGCCTTTCCCACTTCAAAGAGGTTGCCGGCAAGGTTGTCCCTTATCACCAATTTTATTTGCACTCTCATTAGAGCCTCTCGCAGAAGCTCTTAGACAAAGCCAAACAATAACACCTATAAATAACAACAACTCACATCATCACATATCATATTATGCTGATGATATTATTCTTTATCTTTCAGACTTAAATACCTCTCTACCAGAGGTCTTGCATTTGTTCAACTTCTTTAGCACTATGTCTGGTTATAAAATAAATTGGGATAAGTCATCCTTAATGGCCCTAAATAGCATTACTAAAGCAGTCTCTCTAGTGGCCTTGTCTTTGCTAATTCATGCACCTATCTTGGTATTAAAATAGCTGCTTCTCTGCCTAGGATTGCTCAGACAATTTTTTCTGAAATCAGTCAGAAAATTAAGAGGGACATACAGAGGTGGGACAACTTAAAAATGTCAATGCAAGCTAGAATTAGCAAGGTCAAAATGAACATTTTACCCAGAGTTAACTTTTTATTTTTCATGCTCCATTGTTTTCCTTCCCCCAATTTTTTTAAAGAAATGAATTCATTAATCTCTAAATTCATCTGGGCCGGTAATCGTCCTAGAGTCAGTCTTTCAGTATTACAGCGTGCAAAACCACATGGCGGTCTTGCTCTCCCTAAATTAATGCTTTACTACCTTGCTTTCCAAATTAGGGCCATGCGTGTCTGGGTGGACACTCACTCCAAATTACCCTGGAGAAGCATTAAGTCTGACCGTGTTCTTCCCCATAGACTTCAAGATCTGCCTTTTACTGGTGTAGGCTCAAGAAGTTTACATCAGTAGTTTGGAAATATTATTTCAACTACTTTAAATGCTTGGTTTAATACAGAAAAGATTACCGGTCACGTAAAAAAATCTCACGTCAGTTTCCTCTTTTGAAGTCTCCTCTACTCCTTGCCAGGTACTTCCTTTTTTATGTACTTGAACTTAAGGTCTGCAATGAAAGCATATGGAGTACCCTGGAATTCTATCCTAGATGATTAAAGTGGTTCAAAAATACTGGAACAATTCAGGGCACAGTCTCTTTGATCTATGAGCAACTACTTGAATGTTCATATAAGTCCCTGAAGATATTAGCTGTGTGGGAGAAAGAACTCTCATGGTTTGGCTATAGTCCTGATTGGAATACAGTTTGGTCAAATATCTTTCTTACCTCCAAAAATCCCTCTCATATTGTTATCCATTTCAAAACTGTAAAATGTATTGTACCCCATATAAGCGATACTTGATGAAACTCTCATCAAATCCTAATTGCAGTCTGTGTAACAATAACTCTAAAGGTACTTTTTTGCATATGTTTTGGGACTGTTCAGTCATATCCAATTTTTGGAAAAATGTAGTGCAAGTACTAAACATATTACAAAGTAGCAGTTTGACCTTGATCCTTTGTCTTATGTTATTAAATGATGATTCTTCCTATAATTTTACACTAGTTCAAAGATGATTATTAATGCCTGGTTTCACTGCTGCTAAAAAAACAATTACACAGCAATGGTTCACACCTGACATGGATCTAAGAAGATTCTGGCTGCTGTCTTTTCATTACATTGTTTGTTTAGAACGCAGCACTGCAAGGATCAATGAGGCTAGAATACAAACTGTCACTTATTGGTGTAGTATAGCCCAAGCTCCAAAATAATTGTTTTAAATTGATTATGCATTATTATGTGTGGTAATTTGCTATCAGGGTTTATTTGTATGTTCCCTTTAAGTTACCCTGAAGTATTAATCACTTACTGTACTTTATTCTTATGTACTTGGAACTTATCTATGTCATCCAACATTTGTATAGTTATTATTTAAAAACAACTATCACAAAAAAAGAAATAGGCCTTTTGTGTACATAGAAAAAGTCTTAGATCTTTGAGTTCAGCTCATGAAAATGGGGGCAAAAACAAAAGTGTTGCGTTTACAATTTTGTTCAGTATAATAACAAAACATACTTACAGTCGCTGATTCAGAAGCGCCAGATTGTCACAGAAACGTCAGAATTACCTCCTCTCTTAAGTTCATGAAACTCATCCATAAAATACGTTGCTGTTCTGTTCTGACAAATTCAAACATCTGGGTTGTGCTGTTCTGTTGTAAGTAAGTTCATCTTAATGATTCCTAAATTAATCTACTTTCAGAAGGCCAAATAAAGTGCTTTTGCGCCTAGAAACACACAGTGTCTCCCTGACATGGCTGCATCAACACTACTGCAGTTACTGAAACCACGCCTTACGCAAATATTTCCACATCATGAAGTAGACATGTGGGGGCGTGTTTGAATGAGCCGTTTTAGGGGGCGTGGCAGAGTCTTAACTTTGATAAAGAATATATCTTTGGTTTTGAGACTTTTAGTCTTTGCAACTTCAGGGATCTTATCTATGCACAATCAGCTTGTAACACTCCAAAGAAAAGGAAAACTTGAAATCGCATCATATGACCCCTTTAAAATCCATTAAAAAGGTAATGTGCTACAAAGTGTGAGCAAATGTTACAAAATTAGCTGGAAATACAGATCGTCTCTACATTTTTTAATGTCATTCGTTTCGTGCTCCTTGGCCTCTTCTGTCTTCTGCCTTCATGTCTGCCAGTAGTACTTATTTCTTTTTCTGTCTTTCTTTCTTTCTTTCTTTCTCTCTCTTTTCTTTCTTTCTTTCTTTCTTTCTTTCTTTCTTTCTTTCTTTCCATCCATCTGTCCGTCTGTCAAAGTCCACTGTTTGTACCCCAGTCCCTCATCACTCATCCTTTCAGCAGACTTGCCAAACATCATATTGACTGTCAATTCTTATTATTTATCCAATTTTATGGAATCAAAACAGCAAGATACGCTGAATTTCAATTGATTTCTGGCAAGTTAGTGAACATGAGTGAGTGTTATGAAAATGATACCCCTATGATTTTTTGGGTGGGGGTTGTCTTCTTTTTGCATCTGTGGGTGTGCGTCTGTGCGTGGATGTGTGTTTTGGAATGAGTTGGTGCTTCCTGACTTACGAGTACATGTCTGTGCTGGCCTGACATAAATGTTGCCCACAATCTTTTCTCTTGCAGAATACGGCAGTGCAGGTGAGAGGTCCAGGAGGGCGAATAAAAGAAACATCGGTAGATACATAATGTCTCAATTTACTGCCAAAACTAGGCATTACACCCATTCCTGCACCCCTCACAATTTCCAGGGTAATCTTATCGCTTGTAGTAGAGCTAAACAGTGCTTAGGCCTTACCGAATAAACAATCTAAAAATCGGCTTTATTGATCCAGCTAAACTAAACTCAACATTGCTGTGAAATCCGAGCATGACCTGATGGTTAGGTCTATTACTATCTCTCAGGCCACAGTCACTTGCATGTATGCAAACCTTCAAAACCCACACAAATCACTTTTTAGGTATTCCTATCATATGTGCTATTGATTTTCCCCCTTTTCATCTTGTAAACATCAATGCTTCCTGCTTCCCCTTATTGTTTGGCACTCATGGCTGAGCCTCAGTGATTTTGCCCAGACATGGCAGCCAGGTCACAGTTTTTCCTCTGACTTGACTTCTTTGTGTTTGCAGACAAGGCTGGCTTCAGAAACAACTTCACCACTGGAGGAGACAAGTCTCTGGCCCAGAGCATGGAGACTGTGGTGGTGGGCTGCATGTTCAAGTCTCTCATCACAAGATGTGCCTCCACTACACATGAGCTTCACAGTTCTGAGAACCTGGTGAGAGTACTGCATTTAACTCGTCAGTTGCCAAAAGTTTGGGCTTGAGTTTTACATTTGGTGAAAAGGCAAATCTTTGCTAATTCAATGTTAATTGTATCATGTAAGCATCGTGTTTAAACATGGAAATATGAAATCCCATATTCTAAAACAACACACTATGTAAACCCTATCCCTTCCTTATAATAGACTGTAGGTTCACATTCAGATCTGCCTCCATCCAATCAACAACTAAAAACTAGTAAAAACAAATATTTATTTTGTATTTATTTATAAGGACAACACACATTAATCAACAATTCTGTAAATGTGCCAGTGTTAGCCAGCAGGCTCATTTTCAAAAGCAGTCCTTTGGCAAGTGTTTTAACACCTTTAAAAAAATCGAGAATAATGACAAACAGCAAAACATAGACACAGCAAAACATAGACACATTAACACAATAACGACAATCAACACTTCCACACAATAAGCCATGCAACCATAAAGCGACAACACACAACTTTCAGTAGGTACATACTGGCATTCTGGATAAACATATAACACAGCAGACACAATTAGGGGTTAATAAAATAATAACACACCCTTAAAGAGTATAACAGCACTATAAAAGAGCATACCAGACAATTAATAAAATACTAATAAAATAATTCCAAACATAACAACAATAATAATAAAATGAGCAATAAACTACATAGATTAAAAATTATCACATGTCTGATTTTTTTAAAGCCAAGATTTAAGACTTTGTCTAAAGGAGTGATATGTGGTACAGTTTCTTATTTCAATTGAAAGTGTGTTCCACAACTGAGAAGCTCTTATGGAAAAGCATGATTGGCTAAAGAAGGTGAACCTGAAAGGAATTACATAGTCCCCTCTCTGAACAGATCTTGTAGAGCTGTTGTTTCAATTTTTCTGCTTAATAAAAATACTAAGGGGTGGAGGATCTTTTCCATTTAGGATTTTAAACATCAGACAGGCGTCAGGGAATTTGGTTAGATTTTCCCATTTAAGGATATCATATTTGCCCAAAATCTCGCAGTGGTGGTAAGTATTGGGTTTTCTGTCTAACACTTTATGTATGCCTGCTTGTACAAGGAGAGAATAGGCTTCAGTGTCGTACCTTTAACTTGAGACAAAATTTACATACAGTATGTTTTAAAAGCGAAGAATAATCATTACATTTATATTTAATTTTGCTGCTGTTTCTTATATACCTAAAATTATCCAGATTGTATTTAGTTATTTGCAATACTATCTTTACTTTTTTGGGTTATTTTTCAATAATCTATTTTAATTAGATGTAGGTCATAATACAGAAACATAAAATGATCACTATTTCTCTTAAATTGCGACTTTAAAGGGTTTCTCCACCCCAAAATGAAAATTTTGTCATTAATCACTTACCCCCATGTCATTCCAAACACGTATAATCTTTTGGAGAGTATCCACTGAACGCAAACAGCGTATGCTGTTCTGTGTCAGCTGCGTCACGCGGATACGATGTTTTACACTTTGATTTGAATGAAAACAGCTTATGCATGTGGCGCAGCTGACACAGAACAGCATACGCTCTCGTACCTTCGTCAAATTACGGTTGAACCCCTGATGTCACGTGGATTATTTTACCGATCTCCTTGCTACGTTTCTGGACGTTGATCGTGGTAATTACATTGCTGTCTATGGGAGGGTCAGAGAGCTCTCGGAATGCATCAAAAATATCTTAATTTGTGTTCTGAAGACGAACAAAGTTTTCATGGGTTTGGAGCGACATGCGGGTAAGTGAGTAATAACAAAATTTTCATTCAGTGTGAACAGACACATTTTTGTGGCTGGGATCTTGACGCATTGCCTCTGGTTAGGACAGTTTTAGGACTAGTTTTACTTCTATGCTTCTATGTGTATAGACTATGTAAATTGAATAGCTGATAATTACCAATGCAGAAAAAGCACAAAAGAACAAATATTTAAATCTATATTTCTGTTTTCTATTTTCCATCTCTCTCTCTTTTCACACATTCACACTATGACTCTCTCCTTACATCTAAACACACACAAATCAGGGCCTGTATTGTGACATACGTCAGCTGGTTCAGTTTATTAAGGAGTCCCATGGAAATGTCTTCCGACGTGTGGCTCTCAGTGCCCTTCTGGACAGCGCTGAAAAACTCAATATCACAAAAAAAAATGAAGCAAAGGAGGAGACCAAGTCATCTTCAGCAAAAAAGTACTTTCATAAATATAACACATTTATTCACATTATTAGTATGAAGACATCAATGGATTTTCTGTCATGACCTGATTGTGCACTGGAGCTATTTGCTTAGTACACTTAAACATGTATTTGTAAATCAATTTGAACAGTTTGAAACATTTGTAATGCATAAATCAAATATATGCATGGACTGAGTTTGTGTGTATCTGGATCTGTCTATCAGTGAGGAGCAAATCCCAGGAGCGCTTTTAGGAAGGAAAGACTTTTGGAGGAAGATGTTCAAATCTCAGAGTGCCGCCAGTGATACAAGCAGCCAATCAGAGCAGGATACGTCAGAGTGCACCACTGCCCACTCTGGTACTACCACAGAACGTCGTTCACGATCACGTTCCCGACGGATTTCACTACGCAAGAAGCTCAAACTGCCCATAGGTATGTTTTTGTGAGAGAGAAATTTCTTACAAACATAACCATAATTGTCTCTGTTCCTTTGTTTTCCCATACAAAGCATATAATTACGGTCTTCACTATGAACAACATGACTTCATGCCCTTGGCTACCCTTTCTCTGAATTTCTTTAATTACAGAAATATTGTATAAGCAGGATTCAGGTTTTATAATATTCCATATTATGAAATACATTTACTCATTAAACAGCAGCTAAACACAAAGTACAACAAATAAATAGATGTATCTTAACAGTTCAAAATTGATAGTAATTTGATCTTTGTAACCTAATAACTACAAATGTATTATTTACATACACAGATGATTCTTTAGAATTACTTTAGATTTACTCACTTTAATTTGTTCCTAACAAATGAAGATTTGCATTCTCTTTAATGTGTTAGTGTCCATGCACCACATAGGTAAGTTTATAAAAGTTATTTCTGGTACACAACCGTATGCATATTTTTATGATTAAAATGCTTGTAATATTAGAGATTGTAAAATTAATATTAGGACTGAAATAAACCAATAAACTGTATTTTATCTAGAGTCTTCAGTTGTAATTGGTAAACTGGTGTTTTAGGGATCTGAATGTTATGAAAAATCATTCATATCTCTGTTCTTTCCTTTTTGTCACCAGCATGCCATAGGAAAGTTCGCCATCCACTCACTCTCTCCATGTTACGTATGTGTGTTGTGTTTTAGTAATGCAGCCACATCATACAGTGTCATAATGGAAACTTTAGTTTGAAAAAAAATGCATTCAAAGCTTTATTTCTTTATAATACTTTTATGTACTGTGAGTTTTGTGTTATTTGTCCATGTTTGTGTTTATGCTGTATGACCCGGACCACCAGCATGAAATCTTCCCTCTTACATTCCTTTTGGCTTGTTTGTACTTCCCTTTAAAGGAAACCTGAATTGGTCTCACGAGTTACCGGAGTGCTAAACAAATTTTTCATATAACCATTTAACTTGTGGAACAGGAAACTGGCTGAAACGCTCCTCTCTATCTGGTCTGGCTGATGGGGTAGAGGACCTGCTGGACATCAGCTCTGTGGACAGACTGTCCTTTATCAGACAGAGCTCCAAGGTGAGGGAAATCTCTGCATTTACTGAGCAGTAAGGTTAGGATAGTTAAGATAGTAAATGACAAATAAGAGTGTCCATGATAATAAAAAATCTAGTTTAGAACACAACTGCAAAGTTTTTAGAAATGTAACATTTGTATCCATATTGATTTGATATGGATTCAGACCATTTTCAAGTTTAATGACTCTAAAATGTCATGTGGGGTTACCATCAAAACATCACATACTTTCCTTACACTTTGAATACATGATTATACTTTCTCTAAATAAACATTTATTTTATGCCCCTTAAAAAATTATTAAATCAAAAATTTTATCAAAAAATGTAATTGAATGAATGTAATGCATTTTTTTATAAATTATTATATTATTTGATTATTGTGTATATAATATTTTAGATTTTATTTGTATTTTGAATTAGTTTTATTAGTATCTTATTAGTATCCTATTTTTTTATTAGTTTTTTTTTTTTTTTGCAGCTTTTTATGTTTATATACATTTTATTATTTTTTATTTCAGCTTTAGTAATTTTAGTACATATATTTAAACTAATTAAAATGCAAACATTTTCCTTGACAACTAACTGAAATATTTTGTTATAATTTTGTAACATCAATTTTATTTCTAGTAATGAAAAATATTTATTTTATTTATTTATTAAATTAACTATAATAAACTAAACTATAAACAGAGCTACACATAAACCAAAGTAAAATTAATTAAGGGGAAAAGGGGGTTATATTCATCAGGTCCCACCAGAATGTCAATGTTATTGTGATCATTAGTTCAATGATTTTTCAGCCTTCCCTAATTTCTTTCTTGGGAATAAAGCTGGACTTTCATGGCAGACAATCAGTCATTGCTGTAGAGCTATTAGACAGGAAGTCCTTGATTCGAGTCTTTTCTGTTCATCTCAGGTCAAGTTCACCAGTGCCGTGAAGCTGTCGGAGGGTGGCGCTATCGAATATGGGCGAGAGGAAGAGGAGAATTTCTTCAAGCGGCTCGGTAAATGGCGGTCTGGTCGGAGGAACCCTTCCAAGCTTCACCACACAGAAGAGAAAGATGGTAGAATCCTGGGGTGCCTTCCCCCACCCCCGTCCACAGTTCGCTCTGTTTGTTTGTTTGTGTGCACGTACTTGACGTGTCTTGTGCTTCTGGTACACTCCTCTACCATCTTCCATGCCAGCTCTCTGTGTGTTTGTCCATCTTTGTCAGAGCCATCCGCTGGAAGAGGGACTGTGGTTCTCTGACCTATGACCTGGCACCATGGCCCGTCACAGCTTTGTCAGAGTTGTCGTGAACCTTCAGCTCTCCAAGTTAATAGTTATTAGATATTTATTCAGGGGATTTCATATGTCATAGTTTGGTTTGCAAATCTTAAGTATTCTTGTTGTTTCAGACTAGTGCCAAAAAACAGACTTGCATGTTCATTTGATATCACCAGATGCATATTTCATAAGCTATTTTCAGCTGTTCATGTAGAGGTTCCACACTCCTTTCACTGTCACCGTTCTGTACCCCGACAAGGTTGCCATGGATTCCAGGAGCGATTGGCCGCCAGTCAGGAGGCCATGAAGAATAAGAACATTGTGAATCTAGGTGCAATCAGACAGGGCATGAAGAGATTTCAGTTCCTGTTGAACTGCTGTGAGCCAGGAACCATACCAGATGCTTCAATTTTAGCAGCAGCGCTGGACCTGGTCAGTTCTGTTTCTTATGTTTATATATAAAATTGTAAAATATACAGAGATAATATATCTCTATATTTAGGGAGAGATAAAATGTGACATTGGACCACAAAACCAGTCTTAATGGTACATTTTTTGGAATTGAGATTTATACATGTTCTGAAAGCAGAATAAATAAGCTTTCCACTCATGTATGGTTAGGATGTTAGGATAGGACTATATTTAGCCGAGATACAACTACACTGAACAAAATTATAAATGCAACACTTTTGTTTTTGCCCCATTTTTCATGAGCTGAACTCAAAGATCTATGTACACAAAAGGCCTATTTCTCTCAAATATTGTTCACAAATCTGTCTAAATCTGTGTTAGTGAGCACTTCTTTGCCGAGATAATCCATCCACCTCACAGGTGTGGCATATCAGGATGCTGATTCGACAGCATGATTATTGCACAGGTGTGCTTTAGGCTGGCCACAATAAAATGCCACTCTAAAATGTGCTGTTTTACTGTATTGGGGGTATCCGGGGGGGGGGTCCGAAAACCAGTCAGTATCAGTATAATTTGCCTCACGCAGTGCAACACATCTCCTTCGCAGTTGATCAGGTTGTTGATTGTGGCCTGTGGAATGTCGGTCCACTCCTCTTCAATGGCTGTGCGAAGTTGCTGGATATTGGAAGGAACTGGAACACGCTGTCGTATAGGCTACGCAGATCTAGAACATCCCAAACATGATCAATGAGTGACATGTCCGGTGAGTATACTGGCCAGTCAGTATCAGTATAATCTGCCTCACGCAGTGCAACACATCTCCTTCGCAGTTGATCAGGTTGTTGATTGTGGCCTGTGGAATGTCGGTCCACCTCTTCAATGGCTGTGCGAAGTTGCTGGATATTGGAAGGAACTGGAACATGCTGTCGTATAGGCTACGCAGAGATCTAGAACATCCCAAACATGATCAATGAGTGACATGTCCGGTGAGTATACTGGCCAGTCAGTATCAGTATAATTTGCCTCACGCGGTGCAACACATCTCGCCGCAGTTGATCAGGTTGTTGATTGTGGCCTGTGGAATGTCGGTCCACTCCTCTTCAATGGCTTTGCGAAGTTGCTGGATATTGGAAGGAACTGGAACACGCTGTCGTATAGGCTACGCAGATCTAGAACATCCCAAACATGATCAATGAGTGACATGTCCGGTGAGTATACTGGCCAGTCAGTATCAGTATAATTTGCCTCACGCAGTGCAACACATCTCCTTCGCAGTTGATCAGGTTGTTGATTGTGGCCTGTGGAATGTCGGTCCACTCCTCTTCAATGGCTTTGCGAAGTTGCTGGATATTGGAAGGAACTGGAACACGCTGTCGTATAGGCTACGCAGATCTAGAACATCCCAAACATGATCAATGAGTGACATGTCCGGTGAGTATACTGGCCATGCAAGAACTGGGATGTTTTCAGATTCCAGGAATTGTGTACAGATCCTTGCAACATTTGGCTATGCATTATTATGCTGCAACATGAGGTGGTCGTGGATGAATGGCACAACAATGGGCTTCAGGATCTCGTCATGGTATCTCTGTGCATTTAAAACGCCATCAATAAAATGCACCTGTGTTCATTGTCCATAACATACGCCTGCCCATACCATAACCCCATCTCCACCATGGGCCACTCGATCCACAAAGTTGACATCAGCAAACTGCTCACCCACACGACGCCATACACGCTGTCTGCCATCTGCCCTGTACAGTGAAAGGCGGGATTCATCCGTGAAGAGAACACTTCTCCAAAGTGCCAGATGCCATCGAATTTGAGCATTTGCCCACTCAAGTTGGCCGAGACCCCGATGAGGATGACGAACATGCAGATTAGCTTCCCTGAGACGGTTTCTGATAGTTTGTGCAGAAATTATTTGGTTATGCAAACCGATTGTTGCAGCAGCTGTCCAGGTGACTGGCCTCAGACCATCTTGGAGGTAAAGATGCTGGATGTGGAGGTCCTGGGCTGGTGTGGTTACATGTGGTCTGCGGTTGTGAGGCAGGTTGGATGTACTGCCAAATTCTCTGAAACGCCTTTGGAGACGGCTTATGGTAGAGAAATGAACATTCAATTCACGGGCAACAGCTCTGGTGGACATTCCTGCAGTCAGCATGCCAATTGCACACTCCTTCAAAACTTGCAACATCTGTGGCATTGTGCTGTGTAATAAAACTGCACATTTTATAGTGGCCTTTTATTGTGGCCAGCCTAAGGCACACCTGTGCAATAATCATGCTGTCTAATCAGCATCTTGATATGCCACACCTGTGAGGTGGATGGATTATCTTGGCAAAGGAGAAGGGCTCACTAACACAGATTTAGACAGATTTGTGAACAATATTTGAGAGAAATAGGCCTTTCGTGTACATAGAAAAAGTCTTAGATCTTTGAGTTCAGCTCATAAAAAATGGGGGCAAAACAATATTGTTGCGTTTATACCTTTTTCAGTATATTTAAATATCTGGATTCTGAGGGTGCAAAAAAAATCTAAATACTTAGAAAACTGTCTTTAAAGTTGTCCAAATGAAGTCCCTAGCCATGCATATTACTAATCAAAAATTAAGTTTTAATATATTTATGCTAGTAAATTTGCTAAATATCTTCATGGAACATGATCTTTACTTAATATCCTAATGATTTTTGACATAAATCAATAATTTTGACCTATACAATGTATTTTTGGCTATTGCCACAAATATACCCGTACTTCTTCTGACAGGTTTTGTGGTCCAGGGCACAAATATAATCAAAAATTCCTTTAATCAAGATAAGGCTGGTATACACTACACAAGTTGTGCTCAACTTTGTCTCTGAATGAGTGGACGCTAGTTGACGAAAGCCAGAGCCAGTCAGAGTTGATGGATTTCACAGAAAATCACATTGTGTTTGAAGAGCACACATTTAGCTTCAGATTATGATTCCATGAAGTCAGAGGATGTCAAACATTTTTTGATATTTTAGTCAGTTTTACAACACAAGTTTTAATTTGTCGCAGATCCTAGCAACAAGGATGCACATTAGTTCAGAATGCCTTGAAAGTCTAATTGTGTGTGATCCTCTGTTGTTCAGTCTATGATGCCCAGAAAGTGTGGTGATATGCAAGCGTATGTTGCTGTTTTATATTGCGTATTATAATGCTTATGATATTGTTTTAAAATGTGTTCATTAATTTCAAAGTTGTTTAGTGCATACCAGTCTTAAATGTGCATTTATCATGTATA
The DNA here is from genome assembly GCA_027564155.1 of Gymnocypris eckloni scoliostomus. Lineage (NCBI taxonomy): Eukaryota > Metazoa > Chordata > Actinopteri > Cypriniformes > Cyprinidae > Gymnocypris > Gymnocypris eckloni. The sequence goes on from CM050419.1 coordinate 3,350,734, forward strand.
TGTATTTATTTTTTTCAAAATTTGTTGATATACAGTTGTGCTCATAAGTTTACACACCCCTTGCAGAATGTGCACAATGTTAATAATTTAAACAAAATAAGAGGATTCATCAAATTTACATGTTGTTTTTTATTTAGTACTGTCCTGATTAAGCTATTTCACATAACAGATGTCTACATATACTCCACAAGACAAAATTATACCTGAATTTATCAAAAATTATCCCATTTAATAGTTTACATACCGTTGTATCTTAATACTATGTGTCATTTCCTGGATGATCCACGACTGGTTTTATATTTTGTGATAGTTGTTCATGAGTCCCTTGTTGGTCCTGAGCAGTTTTTAGATAAATCCTCCAGCTCCTGCACATTCTTTGGTTTACCAGCATCTTCTGTATATTTGAACCCTTCCAAAAGTGACTGTATGATTTTGAGATCCATATTTTCACACTGAGGACAACTGAGGGACTCATTCACAACTATTACAAAAGGTGGAAACATTTACTCATACTCAAGAAGGCAACACAATTCATTAAGAGCTGGGGGATGAAAACTTTTTAACAGGATATATGTAAATTCTTCTCATTTTGTTTAACGATCATATTTTTTCATTTAGAACTGAACTTCAGAAGCTACATAAATATTTATAAGCACAATTTACCCTGATCATCCAATTAAAAAAGTTTACACCCCCAGTTTTACACTGCATCTTTAAATCAAGGTCAAAAATTGGTCTTTATTTTCAGAGAATATAAGGAACGTCTCGGTTACGTATGTAACCCTCGTTCCCTGAAGGAGGGAACGGAGACGTCACGTCGGATGACCGACGAATTGGGATCTCGCCAGAGAGACCTATCCACTTCGAGTGTAACTAAACGAGCCAATGGACATTGGCATGCGATCAGTGCATCCAGCTGCCGCTGATCACAGCGTGAGTATAAGAGGCAGCGGTGCACCGCATTAATCATGTTTCGCTGAGGAGCCGAGCGGAGACCCGGCCGCCCAGCGGTGGTACAGCAACTGTGGCGGCGGGACGGACGTCTCCGTTCCCTCCTTCAGGGAACGAGGGTTACATACGTAATCGAGGCGTTCTCTTTCAGTCGGTCACTCGAGTCACGCCGGATGACCGACGAATTGGGATCTACCAAAGCGCCACAGGAGCTGCCCTTCCAGCGCCCTGTGTAGACCTCCTGATCCTTCCTATAAGGCAGACGATAGGACCGGGCTACACAGAGAAGGTCGACTACTGCTGTCCCTAGAGCAACCCAAACAGTAGGACTTGAATAACACTGGGAAAGTGTGCCCTTCCACTTGGAAGAGGCACACGGAGTCACCTCATCCCAGCGGGGTTAAGTGACATTACTCACGTGAAGTAACCCCGAGGGGCCCAATGCACATGGAAGTCTCTGTGATGGCTCAGGCTGCATCATTAGAGATGGCAGAACATGGTCTACCTGGGGAACACGGTTCTAATAAGCATACCGTGGAAAACACATATGGGATCCCAACAGGGTCACTCATATGGGCACTAGCCTCACACCAGATTTCAAGAATTCATTGGCTGAAAGGCCTGGCGTCATACGTTCCGCCACGTCTGGGCACCGGAGTGCTGGAGGACTCGACAGGGTTTGCCCGGTTAGGGAACTCTCTGGAGAATAAGGCGTTTAGGGACGCCGCAAGCCGACTCTGAACAGGGCCACTCAGTGCCACTACCCGTTTGAGGTGAGAACACAGGAGGAAACCGGTTCGACACGCAGGCTATAGAACCTAGCGAACGTGTTGGGAGTCGCCCAACCCGCAGCTCTACAGATGTCTGCTAGCGAGGTGCCACGAGCCAGCGCCCAGGACGATGCAACACCCCTAGTGGAGTGAGCACGCAACCTGAGCGGGCAGGGCACACCTTGTGCTTCATAGGCCAAGGTGATAGCATCCACTATCCAGTGGGCCATCCTCTGCTTGAAACAGCCTTCCCTTCTGCTGTCCTCCGTAGCAGACAAAAAGCTGCTCTGAGGTCCTAAAGCTCTGAGTTCTATCCGTGTACTGTCGCAGTGCGCGTACCGGACAGAGCAAAGCTAGGGCTGGGTCTGCCTCCTCCGGGGACAGCGCTTGCAGATTCACTACCTGGTCCCTGAAGGGAGTGGTAGGAACCTTGGGCACATAGCCGGGCCGGGGCCTCAGTGTTGCACTGGAGTCAGCCGGCCCAAACTGAAGGCACGAATCGTCGACCGAAAATGCCTGCAGGTACCCCACCCTCTTGATCGAGGCCAATGCAGTCAGGAGTAGGGTTTTCATAGATAGAAACTTCAATTCGACTGACTGCAAAGGCTCAAGGGGGCAGTTATTAGGGCTCTTAGCACCAAAGCCAAATCCCAAGAGGGTAGAGAGGGGGGCCTAGGAGGGTTCAACCTCCTGGCCCCTCTAAGAAACCTGACAACCAGATTGTGCTTCCCACCGACTTCCCCCACGGGTCGTGGTAAGCAGAAATAGCGCCACATAAACCTTAAGGGTGGAAGGGACAGCCTACGCTCCAACCCTTGCTGTAAGAAGGAAAGCACAGCTCTGATCGAGCATCTCCGGGGTCCTCCTGGTGGGAGGAACACCATTCGACGAACAGGTTCCACTTCAGAGTATAGGCCCGTCTGTGGGACGGTGCCCGTGCTGAAGTGATAGTGAGTGCTACCTCCTGGGGTAGGTCAGCTAGAACCTCCGCGTCCCATCCAGGGACCATACGTGGAGTTTCCACAGGTCCGGGCGCTGGTGCCATAGGGGTGCCCGTCTCTGAGAAAGCAGATCCTTCCTCAGAGGAATTGGCCAGGGAGGGGCTGTCGCGAGGAGCATGAGTTCCGGGAACCAGGTCCTGTTGGGCCAATATGGAGCCACTAACAAGACCTGCTCCTCGTCCTCCCTGATCTTGCACAGTGTCTGTGCTAGTAGGCTCACTGGGGAGCATATTTGCGCAGGCCCCGGGGCCAGCTGTGTGCCAGTGCATCCGTGCGGCGTTGCCTCGGTTAGAGTAGAACTCTTGGCAGTGGGTGGTTTCTGGAGATGCAAACAGGTCGACCTGAGCAGCTCCGAACCGTCCCCAAATCAGCTGAACCGCCTGGGGATGGAGTCTCCACTCGCCTGGAAGTGCTGCTCGAGACAGCTCGTCGGCTGCCCGATTGAACACTCCTGGGATGTGGATCGAAGGGACCTCAGATGCTTCTGACTCCAGAGGAGGAGGTGGCGGGCGAAGTTGCGACATGCGACAGGAGCGCAAACCGCCTTGCCGGTTGATATACGCAACGGTCGCAGTGTTGTCCGTGCGGACCAGAACGCCTTGCGCTGAAGGCGCCTCTGAGACGGCTCAGGGCAAGGCGTTGCTAGTAACTCGAGGCAATTGATATGCCAATGCAGTTGGGGACCCGTCCAAACCCCTGATACTGCGTGCCCGTGTATGCGTGGCTCCCCAGCCTGTGGTCGAGGCATCTGTGAATACCACAGCATGCCTGGATACCTGCTCCAGGGGCACTCCTGCCCGAAGGAACGAGGGATCTGACCACGGCCTGAAGGTCTTGCGGCAGGCCGGTGTAATCTGAACCCGGTAAGTGCCGCGTTTCCACGCCCACCTCGGGATTCGGCCATAGAGCCAGTGCTGAAGCGGTCTCATATGGAGCAGACCGGCGGAACTGTCACCGCAGCTGCAGCCATATGCCCCAGGAGCCTCTGAAAGAGTTTCAGTGGAACCGCAGCCCTGCCTGATAAGGTCTTGAAGCAGTTCAGCACTGACTGAGCACGTTCCTGGGTGAGGCGTGCTGTTTGGTTGACCGAATCGAACTCCATGTCGAGAAAAGAGATCCTCTGCGTTGGCACGAGTTTGCTCTTTTCCCAGTTGACCAAGGCCCAGCAGGCTGAGGTGCTTGAGCACCAGGTCCCTGTGTGCAGACAACTGCTTGCGAGACTGTGCATGAGCCAGTCGTCGAGGTAGTTGAGAATGCGCACACCTTGTTCTCTCGGGGACAAGGGCCGCCCACGACTTTGGTGAAGACGCGAGGCGACAGGGACAGCCCAAGGGCAGGACCTTGTACTGATACGCCTGTCCTCGAACGCGAAACGCAGGAATGGCCTGTGTCGCGGGAGGATCGAGACATGAAAGTACGCATCCTTCAGGTCGATTGCTGCAAACCAATCTAGGGACGGACGCATCCAAAATGCGTTTCTGCGTCAACATCTTGAACGGCAGCTTGTGAAGTGCACGGTTCAAAACTCGCAGATCCAAGATCGGTCGTAACCCACCACCTTTCTTGGGCACAATGAAGTAGGGGCTGAACAACCCCGACTTCATATCGGCTGGAGGGACCGGCTCTATCGCGCCCTTCGCCAGTAGGACTGTGATTTCAAGACGCAAGACAGGAGCATCGGCGGGTTTGACTGAAGTGAACCGGATGCCCCTGAACTTGGGGACGCCGGGCGAACTGAATCGCATAGCCGAGTCTGATGGTCCGTAGGAGCCACCGAGATGGACTGGGGAGCGCTAGCCAGGCTCGAGAGACCGTGCCAGCGGCACTAACGGAGCCACCGGCGGTACCTGTGGTGGGGCAGCGATGTGGAACACAGGGACCATCCCATTGTGTGGGAGGAAACGAGGAGCCCGGCCTGCGTGACGACTTGTAGCGGGGCTTGAGTGCTACTGCCCTTACCCGGTTCCACAAATGGGCAGGAGGGGTGCTCTTGGGCAACCCCCCCCTGCCTGGCGAGAGAGGAGGAAGGAAGTGATCCCGTGATGCACGGTACACCACTCTCCTCCTCTTGAGACCCAGAGACTGAGGAAACTGCTCTTTATTGAAGTTTTGGGTACCGCTGGCTGCTGGGCCAGCGGCGGAACAAAAACAAAACGAAACAAAGGATTCTCCACCCGGCCCTCCTCCGGGGGAGGGAGTGGTGCGGTCACCATCTCCCGACGAGCAGTTCCCTCCATCTCTGGGTCGCCCATCTCAGGGCCTCTTGCACTTGCGCTTGCCGCCGGGTCTGGCGGGGGCCTGGACGGGCTGGGCGTCCTGTCTGTGACCGGCTCCACGACGCCGCACGGTGGAAGGCTGCTGCCGCGGCGTGGGAGCGGGGGCGGCCACAGGGGGGCACCCACGGCGACGAGCAGGCTGAGGGGCTGCAGCCGGAGTGGAAGCAGCAGCGGGTTTCCTCCGGCGCATGATGTGCTTGATCGCCTCAGTCTGTTTCTGTGCTGCCGAAAACTGCTGGGCACAGCTCTCGACAGCGTCGCCCGAAAGGCCGGTCTGTGACACGGGAGCATTCAGGAACTGTACCTTCTCCTGCTCCTTCATGTCAGTGAGACACAGCCAGAGATGGCGCTCCTGGACCACAAGCGTGGACATCGCACGACCCAGAGACTGTGCGGTCACCTTCGTCGCTCGGAGCGCGAGGTCCGTCGCAGCACGCAGCTCATGTAGAACCGCCAGGTCGTGCCCACCCTCGTGCAGGTCTCTCAGTGCTTTGGCCTGATGGACCTGCAGTAACGCCATGGCGTGTAGGGCAGAAGCCGCCTCCCACAGGCTCTATAAGCACTGCCAGTGAGGCCTGACAGTACTTACAGGCCCGTGAGGGGAGACACGGTTCACCCCGCAGAGTGGAAGCGACTGTTGGACACAACTGCATGGCCACAGACCGCTCCACAGAGGGGATGCCTGTGTACCCCAAAGCGGCTCCACCATCGAGGGTGGTGAGGGGGGAGGAGCCACAAGGTTTATTTCGGGCAGTAAAGGTGCCTTCCATGACCTTGTAAGCTCCTCATGCACTTCCGGAAAGAATGGCACCGGAGGGGGCGCTGAAAACCAGCGAGACCCCGGGAAACCACTCGTCCAACCTAGAAGGGTCGGGACGCGTGGAGGATTCCACACGAGCCCGACGCTCGGGCGGCCCGGAAAGCATAGCCGTCATCTCTGGGTCTGGCTCGACAACGCTACCACACCCGAAGCAACGCAGCCGAGTCGTCATCCCGGAGAGAGGGCTCGCCCTCCGATGCAGCGACCGACATCTGGTCATCAGGAGGCACCAAGGAAACGGGTGGGGTACCCCACTCAGCAGAGGCCCCAGTCCGAACCAGCGGTACCCCCGCCCGGCTGCGGAGTGCCTGAGGGTGAGAACCTCCACTTGGGGAAGCCCTCACCGTAATCCTCAGATCACCTCTGACTCCACCGGATGCTGTGCCGCCCGTTTTGTGCCAGGACGAACGCCAGATCGCGGCAGAGGCAGAGGACCCCGCCATGTTTGACACAGCGGAGTCTATTGCGCAACTCCGAGATGGTCATGTCCCCACAAGAAGAACATGAACCATCCAAAAGCTTCCTCAGCGTGCTGAATGCCCAGACACGTGAGGCAGTGATCGTGACCGTCCTGAGGCGCCAGAGATCGACCGCACTAGAAACGCACGGGTGATAAGACATCTTTAAAAGACGCGATCACCCGTGTACTCTTTAGAGAAATCGTTCTTTTAGTGCTGAAGCACGCAGGGGAGCTGGCCACCGTACACACACCTGTGTGACTGTCTTCACGGACCGTTGTTCTCCCGTGAGACCGCGACCACCGCTGCTGTGCCGTAACGCGCCGCACTTTTCGTGAAGCTTCTCGTGGCGCCAGGAAGAGCAGTAGTGAAACACCACCGCCGGCTCCGAGCGAAAGGATGATTAATGCGGTGCACCGGCTGCCTCTTATACTCACGCTGTGATCAGCGGCAGCTGGATGTAATGATCGCATGCCAATGTCCATTGGCTCGTTTAGTTACACTCGAAGTGGATAGGTCTCTCTGGCGAGATCCCAATTCGTCGGTCATCCGACGTGACTCGGAGTGACCGACTGAAAGGGAACCGAATATTGTCTTGTTAATTTTGCTAAATGTCTTCACCAGGAAGCACCCGTGGTGGCAAGAGCCTCGCTTTTCCTGGAGTGTGCTCGTTTTGTGCATCGCTGTAACCGTGGTAACTGGCCAGAGTGGATGAAAGGTCACCATGTGAACATCACTAAGAGAGGGCTGTCCAGAGGACGATCCCCTGTAGCAGGAAACAAAAGAAACACAAAGCTCCAGTGGAACGCAGCCAAACATTTTTACCAGTGGGGAGATGTGAGTCACATTATGCTGGCAGATATGTAAATGTAATCTTACATATTGTTTTGAGAAATTCCTATGTGGTTTTTGTCTACATCTAATATATGTATCCTCGAAAAGGCGATAGGCACTCGGCTAAGTGAAATTTGCCACTCAGACAGTGAGAGTCCAGCCAACATATTGGGTTTTATCTATGATGAAGAGAGCAAGAGGAGAGTGAAAAAGGAGGATGAGGAGGAAGATTATCTGGATGACAGTAAGAGTTGAGATGATGAATGCTGATAAAACAAACAGACGTTGGACTTTTCAGATTCAATGTAATTGTTGAGCATTTAGCTGATGCTTTTTATGATTCTTTCAACAGACACAGTCAACCCCACAAAGTGTGGATGTCCCTTTGCTCTGAAGATGGCTGCTTGTCAGCTGCTTCTGGAGATCACCACTTTCCTGCGAGAGACCTTTCCCTGTCTTCCCAGACCCAGAACAGAGCCCCTTGTGGTCAGTTGTAGTATTGTCTCCCTCACACAAGATGCATAGATTTTTACGTTAATATTAACTAAAACTAAAACTATTATCTTACTAACTTAAACAAAATTTTTAGTTAAAGCAGTAAAATAACTGAAAAATAAATAAAAACTAAACTTAAATAAAAACTAAAACAAAAATAAATGCAACCTAAAAAGTAATATTTAAAATAAATTCAAATGAAAACTGAAATTACTTTAAATTAAATTTATTTTTCCACATGTTGTGCATGGCTTTATGATTAACAATTCAGAGAGACCTGATAAATTAATATCTCATAAAATTCCATACATACTTCTTTATGTCTTTGTATGGCAGAATAAAGATTTGTCTCTCTTTCAGTTCATAATTTGGAACTTGTATTCAGTTGGCCAAAAACAGGATGTTGAATTGGAATGACAGGAAAATAAATGTACTGAAATGAATTAGGAATGAAAATGAATATCTCAGTTCAAGCCTTGCAGTATATTGAGCCTGTTTGACTAATGATTGAAGGGAAAGCGGATATTAAATCACACATTAAAAGAAAACATAACAGGCTTGTCTTTTGGCTTCAATAGGATTTAGAGAGCTGTCGTTTGCGTCTGGACCCTGAGCTAGGCCGTCACCGCTATGAGAGGAAGATCAGCTTTGCAGGAATCCTGGATGATGAGGATGGACACGATTCTCTGAATAGCAGCAGCCATACCCTCAAGTCTGACACTGGCTGTGAGGATAAAAAATCATCACAAGAGCCACTGGGTAAAAATGAAAAAGCTATAATTGTCTACATGTTTGCTCAAGGCTGAAGTCTGACTTATCATTTCATTTTTCTCGTCTTTCCCTAGCTCCAATTAGGAAGATACGTATAGGTGGCTCTCGGTTGCTACAGATTAAAGGAGCAAGGAGTTTCCGTGTAAAGAAAGGAGGCTCTTTGTCTTCTATCCGCCGAGCAGGGAGTCTGAAAAGCTCTAAGATGTCCAGACAGGACTCTGAGTCTGAGAATGACGCAGAATCGGAACGGCTGCTCTCCCAGAGTAGAGATACTGTCACTGATATAGGTCAGACAGTTCTTCTCCAGCCCTATATGAATTTATTTTGGCTGGACCTTATTTAGAGAGACATGCATAATGGGAAAAAATGGCAAATTAATTAACCTTGCTGAATTATAGAGAAAAATATGTGTTAGGCTGACCCAACAAACACAAGAATAAAGTAATGCTTTGACTAAACATATTTAAATGTACACATTATAACTTAATGGTCTGGTTGTGAAGCTAAGTGTCATAAAATATTCAAGGTGTGTTTTTAACTACAAACTGGATGGATATTTTTCTGTTCTTTCATTGAATGTTTCTCAGAAATTCTAACTTTTCAAGAGTAACATTAAGCTATTTGAAAGGTTTTTACTGCTGCTTTAAATCTTCAGAGTGAGAGATACCTGATCAAATGTTTTTGTATGCAGTGTATGAGTTAAAGGAGGAGTAAAACTTAAAAATTATAATAATAATAAATGGGATTTATTTCTATATATAATAGTATTTCTGAATCAAGCTAAAAATTCAATGTACCCTTTTAGCTTGATTTACATATTTTTGGGGATAATACAAGGTTAATTTGCTATATGAAAACTATAATGTCAAAGCAATACATCTAAAACATATAAATGCATTGCCCACTTCCAAAACTAAAACAAACATTTGTCATTGCCACAAATAGATATGCCATACAAATCTGCTCATGTAGATAATGGCTTTGCTGGCCATTACTAATAGTTATGCAGTAAACCACAATTTGACAACATAAATAAGAACTTTTTTTCATTGATTACACAATGTGTGTATATTTTATATCTTTAGGGAGCTCTTGGAGTGCTAGCGAGCCAAGCATTGAACCTGAGGGTCCTGGCAGCACAGGGGGTGTCGAGGACAACTACCATCGCAACATGTCCTGGCTACATGTAAGTACCAGCACTTTGACTTTTCCCTGTGTGAAAGAAATGTGTCTGATATTTGTCTAATACAATCCTCTTTCTCAATTTTCAGATCATGATTTTGCTCTGCAACCAGCAGAGTTTCATCTGCACTCATATGGAGTTCTGCCACCCTCACTGCTATCAGCACCACAGTCGCTCATGTGCTCGGCTCGTCCGTGCCATCAAACTTCTATACGGAGAGACAGTAGACAGTCTGAAAGAGAACAGCACTACCGGAAATATCAGTGGCCGTGCCAAGAAGAGCAAAGAGGTGTTTAAATAATATTCAGTGTTTCTTTAGTACAGTATCAGTGTTCAAGATGGCCCAAAACAGAATAATAGAAATATAAAAAAAGTGTTGTTTTTTATTGTGTGGACACAATGCACAATTGTAAGTTATTTGGCCCAGTTTTATACATAATTCCTCTAAGACAATCTAAATATGCACAAGTGCGCAACATGCTGCTTTCCTTTTGTAAATAATTTTGTTACCGTTTTTGCCTATATTATGATAGGACAGTTTAGAGCTGAGAGTTTAGAGAGGAGGGGGGTGGGACCGGGAAAGGTCCTCAAGCTGGGATTTGAACTCGGGATGCCCATAGCGCAAAGGTGCTGTATGTTGCGCACTGCCCACAAGGCAATTGGCGCAGACCAACATGCTGTTTTCTGAAGGAAAATCAATATCTGGGTGTAAAAAGTGGCCCACGTGTTGATTTTTATATTTTATATTTTTATATTTTATATTTATAGCATACAGTATGATTAAGCAATATCACACCAGCATAAGTACTGTTTTTCCTGCATATTAGCACACATTTTATACATGATATTGTCTGTTTTTGCCAGCAAATTTTTTAAACAAAGCCTCAACAGAACCATTGTACGTTTCAGTCTACACTCAGTGGGGTTTAGCTGCTAAATGAATCTGTGTTTTGAACAAATCAGTTGAGCGAATGATTCAGTGACCCTTTCACTTGCTTTGTTTTTGAATGAAGGGGTCATAATGCTATTTTAAAGGGGTCCTGTTATGCTTTTTCACTTTTATAATTTTAGTCCGTGTGTAGTGTGTATGTTTGGGCATAAAACTATCAAGAACTACTTCGGAACGTTTGGACTACAAAGTTGTTTTCCTGTATTTTTGATATCACAAAGATAAATCCCTTTTGAAATTCGAATGGTAGGTGGGTGGGGAGAACGCTTTGTTGACTGCTCGTTTCAAAATTGAAACCCAGTGCGGGTGTTTTTATATCACTGTATTTCTGATGGAAACCAACAGTTTTCAGAAAATGTTGGATGTCATTTTGATTTCACCTTGCATCTACTGTCTGAAAAAGCAGTGTTTGTAAGCGGAGCTCTGTTTTGTGTACAGCGTTACTGGGGAAACCTCGCTCTCTACTCCAACAGCGCCTCCTGCTGGCAGATAATTAATTTGCATATATATGCCTCATTGTCGCCACAAATAGTGTATGTATGTGGGACTATGGTATAAATAAATTCATATTGTATAACAGTTTAACTCCAATTCATGTTATAATGTAAGAATTAAAGACCAATAAACATAATACATATTACCGTTGCACTTATCTGTGCATAGTCAATGCAGTTGTTTTTAAGCTGTTGTTGATATCCTAACTAAAACGTGATTTAGCCCCCCAAAAAAACAACAGCAATAACATTACCACTTTAATATGTCTTGCATTATCCATGCGTGCAAATCTTCTGCGTGATCTTGTTTAATATTCTCGGGGATGAACTTGCTGTTTTGGCAAGGGGCGGGGCAGTAACGCCATCTAAGCAGTTTGCTAATCACAACGCACTGGGACAGCTATCCAATCACAACACAATTAGTTTTTCGGAAGGCAGGCCTTCATCAAACCTGGAACTAATCGAGTCATTTGTGGCAAGCTGGGGAGAAAGGAATTGTAATAATGTAAATTATGTGAAAAATAATGTGATTTTCAAACCACCAAGCATGAGAGCATGTTCTAGTACACCCCCAAAACAAAATCAAGACTTTGTAAAAGAGCATGATAGGACCCCCTTTAAAGAACTTTATTTTATGTATTTAGTGTAACAGAAAATGTTGACATGCTTTAATGTTCAAAAAACATAATTTTTCAAATACTGTACATTATCGTTGGTCCACATTATTGTATGCCCCGCCTCTCTCAAACGCATTGTTTTCTACAAAAACCCTCCTTCTGACTAGCACAGTCTGCTCTGATTGGCCAACTGAGCCAGTGCATTGTGATTTGCCGAACATCACCAAGCACGCATCGGAAATATAACGCCCCTTACCATAATCGCAAGCTTCAGCTTTCAAAGTAAATATAACGACAGTTAAAAAAGTCCTTAGTTTTACCATCAGTTCAAGCCCAAGAGGGGAATAGAGTACCGTGACAGACACAGTGATGATGCTTGTATGTATTTGCAGTACACAAGCCACAAATTAGGAAGCTGACTCCACTGTGATGTAACCCTGTCTCCCTCTCTCACACACACACACACGCATGCGTGCACACACACACACACACACACACACACACACACGATGCGCAAAACTCTGCATTTGAACAGTCAATAGCAAATACTTTAATAAAAAACATACTTACAGTCACTGATTCAGAAGCGCCAGATTGTCATAGCAAAGTCAGATTTACCTCCTCTTCTAGGTTCAAAAAACGGTCGTCCATAAAATGCGTTGCACAAATTCGAACATCTAGGTTGTGCTGTTCTGTTGTAAGTTAATCTTAATGATTCCTAAATGCATCTACTTTCGGAAGGCCAAATAAAGTGATTTTGCTTTTGCCTAGAAACACACAGCATCTCCCTGACATGGGAGTATATAATTGTTTTTGTTTCAGTGTTCAGACAAATCCTGCCTCCGGACCCCAAACATGAAGAGACGCCCCACTGAAAGCAGTGCTGAGGGGAAAAAAGACACTTTCATGCTAAAGTACATCCGCAACCAGGTCTCTCCTTACTATCCACTACTGGAGTGCAAGCTATTGCTGTTGTTACAAATCCATAAAGACGGTGTGTTAGTTGTGTTAGGTGTACTATGTTCTATTCCTTTAGGTAATGAGTCTGTCTCCAGCCCCTTTGTCCTTGCTTATAAAAGCAGCCCCTATCCTGACTGAGGACATGTATGGAGACATTTTGCCTGCAGCATGGGAGCTCCTGTTGAGTGTGGATGAACATATGGCTGCAGCTGCAGGTCTGTCTAGCTAATATATTCCTCCCTTGCTGAGGAATCTATCCATTAGCTAGTTAATGCAGTTTTTGTCAACTGTGATTGTTTTACACATTTAACACAATGCATAACTTGTGCAGTCTACATTCATCCATCCATTTCTTAAAATGATTCTCTATGTCCATAATCATGCAAACACATAGCTGCCCTGTTCCTGCTGTGCGCGGTGAAGGTGCCGGATGCAGTGACCGAGATGATGATGGCTGAGTTTCATCACCAGGAAGCATGTCAGAGAATTAACTCCATTTTGAGATTCTACACTGTCTGGAGATTCCGGTACCAAGTGTGGCCTCGGATGGAAGAGGGGGCTCAGCAGATATTTAAGGTAGGTCAATTTGATTTTTACAATTTGCCTGCAGTGTGCATATTCTACTCTGATATTACTTTGTTTTCAATCATTATAACAAAATAATATCAGTACTGATGTTGTTTCATAGATTCCTCCACCCAGCATTAACTTCACACTGCCCTCTCCTATCCTGGGAATGCCCTGTGTGCCTATATTTGACCCCCCATGGGTTCCTGTTAATGCAGGCACTGTTCCGGATGCAATCAGTGAAGATCAGTCTGTAGGTTTTTGTGGCCTACTGCATCAAAACTTTGCTGCCATAAGGCAAAATGGTCATACACAAATTTTATATAAGATATTTTCCTGTTTTCCACCATTCATGTCTTTCTCTGCTCCTTTTACATTTAAGAAATCATTCTCGGCACGAGCTGTATCCCGCTCTCACCAACGGGCAGAACACATCTTGAAGAACATGCAGCAGGAGGAAGAGAAGAGGAGGCTCGGCCGTGAGGCCAGTATCATCACGGCCATCCCTATCGCTCAGGAGGCCTGCTATGAGCCCACATGTAGTCCACCACCTGAGCAGGAAGAGGAAGGTGTGTCATTTCTGTGCTGTACTGGTTAGGGTTATATCATAATAATTTCCTTGATCTTGTCAGATTCATTTTACTATCAAAACATAGTTACATATGTAACTTCCCGTAACTCAAAGCATAGTCCAAAAAGAGCATTGATTGTAACAAAGCTGGCAAAAAATCTTGTTACCTACTTAACTTGCTAAAGTCAGGAAATTCAGAACAATTCAACATATATATATGTATATTTATATAAATACAAATCACATTTACTATTAAGTACTATTATTATCATCAAAGACTTGTTATAAATGAATGTATATAGGTAGATTCAGTGATATTAATAATATGTGGGGGTTCTTTAGTTTTTTGGTGTATGACACTTCCCTGTAAATCTTGTTTCAGAAAGACAGTGGGAAGTGGTCATTAATCTAAAAGCAGATACACACACACTTATATTAAGGCTGGGCAAAAAATTATATCTGTATTTTTGGCTGATTTGCATTATACGGTATATATCTCGGTATTTTCTACGCTTTTGTATTTGGATTAAACAAAAAAGTGAATGTAACCATGTAGGCATACAGTGCTCAGCGTAAATGAGTACACCCCCTTTGAAAAGTAACATTTTAAACAATATCTCAATGAACACAAAAACATTTTCCAAAATGTTGACAAGACTAAGTTTTATATATCTCCTAAATATCTCCTTATAATCTCCTAAATTTTACTTTTCAAAGTAAACTCATTTACGCTGAGCACTGTATATTATGTGCAAAAAAAGGGTTAAAATTACATTACATTTTAACATTGTAACATTGCAATCTAAAAACAAAATAATGCTTTTAAAGCAGATGTTAAATTTACTAAACTAAACATTTAAATAATAAAAAAACAGACTGATTGAGTAAAAAGACTATTTTGATTACCCCATTACAGTTAGTATTATCATATAAATACACTTAGTTGTAGGTTTAAAATTCTACATATGTCACATTTATTGTCCAACTACAAATATTTAAGCAAAATGTATATTTTAGTCAGAATTATTGCGCTCCTGCTATTTCATTGCACGCTATCTGTTTTATCACTTGCGCGGCGGCGCTCATTCTAAATTAAGTCAATGAAATTCAGCGGAGAATCGCAATGCAAAAGGCTCATGCACTTCTGACAGCAAAATGGAAATATTGAAATATTTAGAGCACGAGCTGCTTTAAACTGAAACTATAAACTATAGGCAACTATATCTTACAAGTTTTTTAAAGCTCTTAATATAAAGCTTGTCACATGTTTAGAACAAATTGTATTTAGCACTTTCTCCACAGCAGATTACTGCCTAAAATATTGCAGTCACGGATAAAAAAAACTCAATTTAGAAATGCTAGTAAAAAAATATTACACAAGATTTAAAAATAAAAGCAACATTTTCAGAATAGCAAACAATGGTCACAGATTTAAAAAAAATAAGCATAAAGCAAAAAATTAATAAAGCATTTAAAAAATAATAAGCGTGAATCAAAACTTTAAACACATTTAAAATCATATTGCACAAAATATAAATATTAATGCAAAATTATCTGACTTGCACACAAAATCTAATTTTCCTTGTTTATATTTCAGTTTTTTCTGCTCTGCCTTTTTGCTCATATTTTTCTTTTTATAAGCTTATGCTGTTTTTCCCTTCGCTCTTATTTCCACATTCTGCGCTTGCTTTTCCAAATGTTTTGGTTAGAGTTTCATGTTAATCAGGGTGGGTTTAAGCATCATCATTGTTCCACTAGTTTTTGATTGACAGCTCCTTCTCAGCCAATCAGTCAAAGAGGGGTGGTCGCATCACGCCTGTGCACCACATTAGCTGCCGATGCTCAGTGTTGTTCACTTGTATAGATGAAAATGGATAGCCTAACTGTTAGCTGCAAAACATCTTTCCATACAGGAGACCGTTATATGTGTCTGTCTGTCACTGCTGTACGCCTGCCTGGCGATCCGTTAACTATTGATATATTTAGTCTGTAAATACAGTGAGGAAAATTGCAGCAGCCGAGGCAAGCTGACTGACGTTATCAAGCATGCTGCTATTTGCAGAATTACCAGACTTGCGTCGTTCCGTCCACGGAAGTTCATACTCCAGAGTCTAACTCGTGAAGTCCGAACGCATCTCTTTTAGAGATGTACTGTAAATCGATATAAACGGTATTGCCTCATACAGTATCGCTTATAAAAATATATCAATATATGGTACAAACTCTATATACTGCCCAGCCCTAACATATATATACATATATATATATATTGATTTTAGGATGATGTGACCTCTTAAAGTGAAGCTTGTCAGGATTTGCTTTTGAAAAATGTATTTCGCTTTAAGCCCAATGATCAATCCTGAAACAATTTTACACGTCATGGGTTTTCACAACATTTTCATAGAGATGAGCTACTTATGTACAAATATAATTTCCTGTGTCCACTTCTCTGTCAGTAGAAGATGTGATGAACTTGACATCACGTCGTCTGTCCGTCAGCCCCTCTTGTACCTCCAGTAACTCCCACAGAAACTACTCCTTCCGCAGGGGCTCTGTGTGGTCAGTGCGGTCAGTGGTCAGTGCTGAAGGTAAGAAACAGTCAAAATTATGAAAAATTCAACAGAATATTAACAATCAAATTTATTTCTTATCACCATGAACACGTTTAAGTACAGAATAACGAGTCATAAAATCTGATATTCATTGACCGTCATTGAATTTATTGTTTTATAAATGTGGGTTTTTTACCTTATAACTGATATTTACCTTATAAGATGATGAGAACACAACAGAACTCACACCAACACATCACATGCTGCAGCCACCCCAGTCTGTTTTCCCACCATGCATCTGTGCTGCTGTGTTGCCCATTGTGCACCTGATGGAAGATGGAGCAGTTCGGGAAGATGGAGTTGCAGGTGAGTGGCAAAGAAGAATAAAAAAAAAACATTTTTACCCACTGCTCTTTTAGACTACACTAATTATTTCTTTGTTTTGTGTTCCCACAGTATGTGCTGTTGCTCAGCAGGTTTTGTGGAACTGCCTGATTGAAGATCCAGCTTTGGTTCTTAGACATTTCCTGGAGAAACTCACAGTCAGTAATAGACAGGTAAGGTCACTAAATAAGTCATGATTTTTAGAGAAGAAAAGATGAATGTGCTGTTATATGATGAAACATATGTTAATGTTTATTGTTCTCAGGATGAGCTGATGTACATGCTGAGGAAACTGCTTCTTAACATTGGGGATTTGCCTGCACAGACCTCGCACATTCTTTTCAACTATCTGGTGAGACCTTAGCATGCTTTTTCAACTGCTTTTTTAATGTGATGACTGCACTCTTAGTGAGCACTCTTAAAAATAATAAAGCTGCCAAAAAGAACCAAAAAGAGGGTTTTCAGAAATTCCATAGAACAAACATTTTGGATTATAGAAACAGTTTTTTTTTTTTAGGTTTCATTGTTTAATTTAAGAAACTTTGTTTTAAAATACAATCTAAAATTGTATCGTTGTTTACTCACTCTCATGTCATTCTAAACCCTTAAAGTGGAGATAGATACAGAGATGTCATACTGTAGATATACATATCAAACTTGACGTGTGCAATCTCTTAATTTTCTCATTTTTTGCAAGGTGGGCTTGATCATGTACTTTGTAAGGACTCCCTGTGAGTGGGGCATGGATGCCATATCAGCCACTTTGACCTTTCTCTGGGAGATTGTGGGATATGTGGAGGGGCTCTTTTTCAAAGACCTTAAACAGACTATGAAGAAAGAACAGTGTGAGGTCAAGCTTCTGGTTACTGCCTCCATGCCAGGTTGCATATTTCAGCATTACTCCATACAGACAATAAGTTAACTAGTGTCTTTTTCATGTTTATAACTGTGCCTGTAATTGTGTGCCTAGGAACCAAAACCCTGGTGGTTCATGGACAGAATGAGTGTGACATTCCCACCCAATTACCAGTGCATGAAGACACCCAGTTTGAAGCCCTTTTGAAGGTCATTGTTATAGCTGTAAATTTGATTATGAATGAACATCATTGTTTTGCTATATTTTGAAAATATAACATCCTTTTCCTTGTTACTTATATGTTTTCACACCAGGAGTGTTTAGAATTCTTCAATATTCCAGAGGCTCGATCTGCTAACTTTTTTTTGATGGATAAGCGTTGGAACCTTATACACTATGCCAAGGTGGGTTATGGTTGTTTCTTAACAGATCTAAAAATTTCAAAGGACAGATAGGCCTACTATTTATTCTTGATGGTAAACATTAGATTGTTTGTATGTTGACTGAAAATTGGTGCGCCTCTCTACATCAGACCTATGTGCGAGACATCTACCCTTTCAGAAGATCAGTGTCTCCTCAACTTAACCTAGTTCATATGCTTCCAGAGAAGGGCCAGGAGCTCATTCAGAAACAGGTAAGTTTTGTGAATTTTAGCATTAGGTGAGAAATTGTTTTTACTAAACAACCTTAAGCTAGCTCACAGTTTTTTTGTAAGGTGAAGGTGACTTTAGAATTAAGATCCATTGTTAAATCCATAATGTTAACTTTTTAATTAGAGCAAATTTCTTAGTTAATTTAAGAAGATATAGTACATATAACCATACTTTTTGTTTTTGCAGGTGTTTTCCAGAAAGTTGGAAGAGATTGGCCGAGTTCTTTTCATCATATCGCTTACCCAGCGTATGCCTGCCATGCACAAACAATCCCACGTCTCCATGCTTCAGGATGACCTTCTGCGACTGCCGTCATTTCCTCGTTCTGCGATTGATGCTGAGTTCACACTCTTCAATGAGCCTCTAGGTGATTGAGAAAAAACTATTTGATCCTTTTTAAAATAGATAAGAGTCTTGACTAATGTCTAACCAGTGTCAGTTCACCAAAAGTTGTGTATGGCAAGTTTGGATGATTTCATCCAATTTACAATGATCATATTGGTCATTTTTTAGAGAGATAATAGTCTTGACTAGCTCTCTAGCCATTTAACAAGTGGTGTCAGTTCACCAAAAGTTGTGTATGGCAAGTTTGGATTATTTTATCCATCTTACAATATTACATGAAGATATCAGTTCAAGTTTTGCTCATTGCAATCCTTTCTAACAATATAAATAGACCTGCTCTAGAAGCTAATAATAAGGTATAACATAAACATTATTACATTAAATCTGATGCTGAGTTGAATTGTACAATGACAAAAGACAGATAAAAAATTATTAATGCACAGACAAATCACAAACAATCACGTAAGTATAATCTGAACATAGAATAAGCATGAACCGAAAACTATGACCAACTTTTCTACTATTTAAAAAAAATCAGGAATTGATTAGAATTTATTCAGTCTCAGAAAATAGTTTTTTTTTTCTAATCTAAATAAAAGGAGGCAGATCTTGCAAATGGCTACCGTTTTGCTCAGCTCATGCCCATGGCCATGTTTTTTTTTTATACAAAATTGTGTGCTAATAAATCATTTACAATAAACACTGCAATATCTCATAAAAAAACTATTTTTTTCATGGCAATTTTAGAAATTATTTACTCTATTAAAGTGAAACGGTAATCTCTTAAATTAGTGAAGTCCATTTTAAACAATAGAATAATTTAACGTGTTAACTCATAAGCAGTTGATTCAAACCATAAAATAAACAAATGCCCCTGTAAAATACTGCCATGAACTACAACTGCTAGCAGACAAAGTATTTTACCTGTTTGAAATGTATTTATTGCTACACATTTTTCTGCTTGATTCAAGTCAGTAACAGAAGAATATGACTATATATTAGTTATTTACTTATGTATCATTTTGAAACATCATTACATTTAAAATAGCATTCAAACAAACTGCTTTAGCTTAATTTTACACAGCCAGTTGTTACACAGCCAAAAATACATGACCCCTTGACCCTATATTATATAATCAATATGTAAATCAATATATATTTCCCCCCTTCCCAGGAAAAGAGCTCTTTGGTTTGGATACTTTGCATAAGGTCCTATGGATCAAACTGCTGGAGGAGATGTTTCTGGGCATGCCTAGTGAATACCCTTGGGGTGATGAGATTATGCTATTTCTGAATGTGTTTAATGGTGCCCTGCTCCTTCACCCCGAGGACAGCGCCCTCCTCAGGCAATACAGCGCCACTGCCATCAACACAGCTGTACACTTCAACCACCTCTTCTCCCTCAGTGGCTATCAATGGATCCTTCCTACAATGCTCCAGGTTATCCGCAAACATATGGGTTATTGTTATTCAGTATCGCTTAGCAATGTTCTTTTTCCTTTTTCATGATACTAATTCTGTTTTGTGTTGCTGCTGTTCTTTGCTTAAGACATACGCAGATTATGAAAGTAACCCACTGTTGCGTCGAGGGATTGAATTCTGCTGCAGGCAGTTCTATATTCTCCACCGCAAACCTTTCATATTGCAGCTCTTCGCTAGTGTGGCCCCGCTGCTGGAGTTCACTGTAAGAACACTGAGCTTTAATGATCAATACATCCTTATTTATGGTGTTATTACAGTGTTATTACAGCATTATTAAGCATTGCATTTTTTTTCTTACAGACTCGCACTAGTACTGGTTTATCAAAAGGAGTGTCTTCACAGTGTCTTTTTGACCTGCTGGTATCTTTGGAGGGAGAGACTGTAGATTCCCTGGATGCTCTGGAGCTGGTGAAGGCTGAGAAACCTCTCCGCTCTCTGGGTAAAATGGCTCACAGAGCTCCTGGAGGATACATAGCTTAGATTGACCCTCATGCTCCGTGTCACACGAACAGATGTTTGCTATTGTTTTGGGTTTCTTTTTCAGATTTTTGCTATGGTAATGAGGACCTGGCATTTTCAATCAGTGAAGCCATAAAGCTCAGTGTCACGGTGGTTGCTTATGCCCCAGAATCCTACCGAAGGTTTGTACCGTGCAGATTTCAATCAAATCTTTAGGAATTCACAATATGTAGTGGTACCATATCAGTTATAAGCAGATGCCTATTAATACTGGATATATGTGTTCCAATATTAGATATGTGTGCATGCTTATTTTCTAATTTTTTTACTGATTATTTAGATCATTTCTCTGACATCTTTAATCTTTAAAGGGGTCATCGGATGCGACATGCACTTTTGCAATTTGTTTGAACTAAAATGTGTGTTGGCAGTGTGTGTACACAACCACCCTATAATGATAAAGATCCACCCAGTGTTTGTTTTTATTTTGTTAAATAATTTCCCCTTTTTCATATCAAGACATTATCAGATGCCTGTCTATGTGATGTCACACAGAGCCTGGCCCTCCCACGATTGTAGATGGACACTGGTGTTTTACCTTAGACTAGAGGTCTGCTACCCGACCCGAACCCGCGGGTCCCGAAATACTGTCGGGTTTCGGGTCGGGTTTGTTGTTAATGTTTAATGGATAGCCTCGCTCGGGTCGGGTTGTTTGTAGCCAAAACTATATGCAGAGGCTTCGCTGCTTTCATACACGCACACACATTGCCCACAGATATCAGAGATCGCGCAGAGCACAAACATCACGGACACTTTTATTAGTAAAATAGCTTCGACAGGCTACTGACTCGCAAGTCACAACATTATATTTATCTGCAATGAGGCGGCAAAATCGCTGTTTTTGAAGTAACTAAGCCTCATTGCTTGTAGAGAGAGACGCGCAGACGTCTAACCAGTGCGCACGCGCAACATTCCCCCTTCTCTCTCGGTCTCTCTCTCTCGCTCTCTCGGTCTCTTTCTCTCTCTCTGTCTGTCTCGGTCTCTCTCTCTCTCTCTCTCTCGGTCTCTCTCTCTCTCTCTCTCTCTCTCTCTCTCTCTCTCTCTCTCTCGCTAATTCAAATAAATGATTAATGCATTCAAATAAATACAATCTTATTTAAGATCTTATGTCTGATTTAAAGTAGACAGAATGCTAACGAGCCTTAACTGACAAAAAATGACCATAATTTGTACGGTGGAAGAATTATCTTCTTGTCCATACAAAATTCATAAACTCGGCAGAATGTATGCGACCGCTGCACCTGATGTTCACAAACTTTCATAACTGGTAAATGTTTGTGAAATGGCAGAGCCTTGATTAATCTATTTCTTTGCATGCAATCGTGAAATGCAGCCTTTTTCCTTTTTTTTTTGTTGGCTATTCGTTGGGGGTGATTTCGGTCGGGTTCGGGCTCTAAATTTAACCGTGCCGCTCGGGTCGGGTCGGGTTGGGTCAGACAATCTCGGGTACGGGCCGGGTTCGGGCTTCAGTTTTGAGCCCGTGCAGACCTCTACCTTAGACTCGCCCTGAGTGAGCTGTCATCAGTCCGCCATTGTTTTCAACGCCGGAGCAGGGATAGACGAGAATCTCCTAAGCGATTGAGATGTTTTGTTGTTTGATGTAATAATGAACATAGCAGTCGTCATTTACTCCCGACATCTGAGCTGCTGAAGACGCAGTGGGTACCTTTGTTTTTGAAGGGAATGCATCCTCCGATCTACCTAAATGCATTTATGTTCGCTCGAATCATTCGTGATCCAGCCTCAGCTAGAGAAGAAGTGAGTATAAAGTTATTTTATGAATCTTTGCAAATCGCCTTTCCTAATAACGTGCTAGTTAGCAAGTTCCACAGCTAAAGTAAACAGTATTATGAGAACGGCTCCATGCAGAAGAGAGGGGCGGGGTCAGCAGAGCTCATTATCATTTAAAGGAACACACACTAAAAAGGCTTGCTGAAAAAAGAGCTGATTTTGACAGGGTAAAAAGGGTGTTATTTGAATCTACCATTGAGAAATTTTAACCAAAGTATGTTATAGACTTTTCATTAAGACCCTAAGGAATCTACTTGTGGAAAATGGGCATCCAATGATCCCTTTAAAAACACTAATATATATAATAATAGTTTTGAAAGACATTGTTATAAGCAATATTTAGCTAATCGAAAAAAAATTTTATTTTAATGTTGTGGTACCTAATTGTGTTATTATTATGTGATTGTAAATATGTAATTTCATTAAAAATGACTGATTTTAGTTTTTAACTAATTATTTAGTGATGTCTCAGTTCTCTACAGAGCGATTTAGAAGGTCTTTTATTCCTACTGCTGTTTTTTTTTAATGAAGTCGTGTAAATCTTGTATGTTGTTTGTACTGTGTAATGGTGACAAATGAGTTTCCCTTTACGGGGATTAATAAAGTTATTAATCTAATCCAATTCAATCCAATCCAGTCAAAGGATATCAAACATGTTTGACACTGAGTTCCTGTGAGTTTGTTAGGGCACTTTTAAAGTCTGGTAGTGTGGACTACCCCCCACCCCCCCACCCCCCACACACGATTGTGAAGCGCTTTGGACATACAACAATACACAATAAAGCGCTATATAAATGCATCATTAATCATTCATTCATGACCAGTTTTTTTCTGTAAACATTTACAAAATCGGCAAGTGACTGTTCATATCTGAAAAGCTGTAAAGTGTATTTTAGTCTACAATGGACACTTTCTTTTTGAAAAGAGAAAATACTTTTACTAAGGTAGAAAATCTGTTTCTCTTGTCAGTTTGCAAATGCTGATGGTTCTTGAGGCTTTGGTTCCATGTTACCTGCAGAAGATGAAGGGTAACACACAGACTCTGGAGTCGGCATCTGCAGCGAGGGATGAGATTGCTGCCATAGCTGCTCTGGCCACTTCTCTGCAGGCTCTGCTCTACAGCGTGGAGACATTGACACGGTCAGTCCCAGAACACAGCATTTACTGTAATTACATACTGTCCTAGAGTCCTAGATATTCCCTGTGTCATGTATAATTTATTATTGTGTTATTATTCGATTTTTAATTCATAGACCCATGACTGCACCTCAGATGAGTCGATGTGATCAAGGCCACAAGGGAGCAACTACAGCCAACCACACCATGTCTGGAGGACCAAACACCAGGTCAGGGCAGATATAACTTGTTAATTTCTAATGTTGTTACACCAGAAAATGTTTGTTTGAAGACTACAGTACAGTGTTTACAGTCTGAGTTTCTGACAGGGAATTTCAGAAGAATCAGTTACTATAGCAGCTATATGCTACTTTCTTGTTCAGATTACATGTTTTTCAGATATTTGCTTCATATAACTTTTTTTGTGTCAGTGATCTTTACATATATGCATTCATATGGTTATCACAGGAAGTCATGGATATGCCTATAAATCAAACCATAAAAAATAAATACATTTTCACTTGCTGCTTTCATTTTGCAGCATTTCAGGAATTTGAAGAATTATTTTCAAATACATTATTTTGGGTCATTTAACCCAACATATTCCTCATCCCAGTGTCCTCGTTCTCCCAGCTGCTGTAGAAGAAGGTCACTTGGCACTATGCTGACACCTACTGTATATTGTTACTGTAGCAAAATAGTTTAACAGAAAATGGCCACACTGCCTGAACACATATGGTTTGCTCATTGATATGATTTGCAAATAACAGTACAAAGATAACAAAACAAGTAGTAATTACTTGAAAGTGCTCTGATTTGACTCTCTGCAGGGATAACCTGCACCTGCTGGAGGAGGGTCAGGGTATACTGAGGGAGGAACTGGATGAGCGTATCACCCGTGAAGAGTTCCGTCGCCCCCGCGAGTCTCTGCTTAACATCTGCACAGAGTTCTACAAGCACTGTGGTCCGCGCCTCAAAATCCTGCAGAACGTGGCAGGAGAACCCAGAGTCACTGCTCTAGAGCTGCTGGATATCAAATCTCATATGAGGTGAAACAAAAGCTACCTAAAGTAGTTTGAACATCCAGTAGCACAATGGAGCAATTAAGTCACAGCATACATTTCTAATATGTTTTACAGATTGGCAGAAATCGCCCACTCCCTTCTCAAATTGGCCCCGTATGACACGCTGACCATGGAAAGCCAAGGACTGCGTCGATACATTACAGAAATGTTACCCATCACCGATTGGTCGGCAGAGGCCATTCGTCCCGCCCTCATCCTCATTCTGAAGAGGCTGGACCGCATGTTTAACAAGATTCATAAGATGCCCACACTCAGGTGCGTTCACCCTCAGGCTCTGTGCACCAGGTGTGTCCTCACGCTGATCTCTAGCCCTCCACCATCTGTGTTTCTGTCTGCACTGGTGGAGCTCTGCCACTTTTGTGCTTTGTTTTCCATTGTCTCATTATGATTTCAAAATCAAGTTGACTGAATGGTGATTTAAATGTTGTAAAGCAACAAGTATGCCTAAGAATATTGCATCTTTCTTTTGTGTACATATTATGAGCTTGCTTATGTTTGTGAAGTATTGTCCACAATACTCTTTTGCAATATACTTTTAAACTAACTAGACAGCAATATGTAATTTATCAAAAATGTACGACATAAAATATTCTGCCTAAAGCACCGCTTTATGTAGGCATTATTTTTGTGAGTATCAGTTTAAAGATTTTATTTATTTTTCCTGTGGCAGAAGGAATTCATTACAAAATCCCTAAAGTGACATTTCCAGGAAAAAATAAATAAAATTCACATGCACAAATTTTGCATGATTGGGAAATTTTGTGCACATAAAATATAAAAACTGTGTGCTCAAATGTGGTTTTGTGGACATATTGAAGTTTCTTCTGTATGTGGAAAACTATTTTTGTGCATTAATTAAAAGTGTTGTGCATGAAAAATTGCTAATATTTTCTAAAAAACTTATGTACATAATAAAACTTTTGTGTGCATGGGAAAATTTATTTTTGTGTTTTTAGCATAAAAGTTTTCTCATGCATTCACAATGTGTTTGTGTGCAGTTTTATAGACACAAACAAATAATTGTAATGTGCGAGCACAAATATTTTCCAACAAACATAAGAAAATGTTTTTGTGTGTATACATTTTTCATGTGCATAATACACCACTATTCCTTTAAGTTGTAATACTACTTAATAATATTGTTATTTTACTGTATTTTTTATTTAATAAATCCAACCTTGATAAGCATAAGTTACTTCTTTTAAAATCATCAGTCTAAATAATTAAAAACTTTTGACCTGTAATGTATTAACTTTCTAATGCACAAGCAGATTTTGTTCCCCTGGAAAATTACACTTTGGGTGCTCTGTAATTCAGTGACTAGTGGCAGAAAACATATTGTATGATACCTTGTTGATGTCTAACTTTGGAAAGTGTGTGAGATGAATATCTCTGTGTGTTGTTTTACAGGCGGCAGGTGGAGTGGGAGGCAGCTAGCAGTCTGATTGAAGGGATTTGTTTGACACTTCATCGGCAGCCAATCATTTCCTTTCTCCCTCACCTGCGATCTCTAATAAACGTTTGTGTCAACTTGGTAAGTCCCAAACACCTCTTGCTGATGAGCTCCTTTGTGTGATGTATATTTGTTTACATAAAGATGTATGTGTTTAGGTGATGGGGGTTGTGGGGCCATCTAGTGTGGCAGATGGACTTCCCTTGTTGCATCTGAGTCCATACCTGTCTCCTCCTCTTCCCTTCAGTACAGCAGTTGTGCGTTTGGTTGCAATGCAAATTCAGGTATAATCTGTTTCTTTCTATAGATATTTCTAATATGCATTTCAGTTCATTGATATATTTTTGGGAATATGTTTAATGTCTTCCTCCAATTCTAGGCTTTAAAGGATGACTTCCCACTCAGTCATGTGATCTCCCCCTTCACCAATCAGGAGAGACGAGAGGGGATGCTGCTGAACCTCTTGATTCCATTTGTATTGACTGTGGGCTCAGGGAGCAAAGGTCTGCCTTAGAGAACAAACAGAACCATTAATGCATTGGATGTAATTTATAATGTTAGGAATATTTTTCATTTACAGACAGCCCTCATTTGGAGCAGCCAGAGATATTTCTACTTCTACAGACAGTCATTAACATCCTGTTACCTCCACGCATTATTAGCACTTCCCGCAGTAAGAACTTTGTTCTGGAAGCATCTCCTGCCCACTGCTCCACCCCAGGGGACACTGGGAAAGACCTGCGTAGAGAGGGACTGGCTGAATCCACCAGCCAAGCAGCTTATCTTGGTACTAGAGCCCTGGAAACATTGGATGGTGTGACATGAGATTTTTTTTTAGAGATGTCTGTACATTTTATAATTTATTTTCTTTTAATCTACTCTTTCTAGCTCTGAAGGTGGTCTTAGTCTGCTTTGAGCGACATTTGGGTAATCAATGGTACAAGCTGAATCTGCAGGTCAAGGAAATGGCCCTGCGTAAAGTTGGTGGTCTGGCTTTCTGGGATTTTATTGACTTCATTGTGCGCACAAGAATTCCAATCTTCATTCTATTGCGCCCCTTCATACAATGCAAGGTGGGCAGATTTTGAGGATATGTACTACCTTTTTTAATTCTCTGTTAGTGGTTGTAATAATATGGAATATTATATGTATCTGTAAAATGTTTATTTTTTTTAATTATTTTTTTTGTGACGTGACATACGACCAAGTTTGGTGACCCATACTCGGAATTTATGCTCTGCATTTAACCCATCCATGTACACACACACAGCAGTGAACCCACACACACCACGAACACACACCCGGAGCAGTGGGCAGCCATTTATGCTGCAGCGCCCGGGGAGCAGTTGGGGGTTCGGTGCCTTGCTCAAGGGCACCTCAGTCATGGTATTGAGGGTGGAGAGAGCACTGGACATTCACTCCCCCACCAACAATTCCTGCCGGCCCGAGACTCGAACTCACAACATTTTGATTACAAGTCCTACTCTCTAACCATTAGGCCACAAATTCCCCAAAATTGTAATAACCAATATCGATATCTTGAATGGTGGCTGATATAAATCTGAAATATAATATTACACATTTAATTTAAGTTAGTAAATAACACATGTACTGCTGCTGCACTAAAATTGCTACTTATTTTATCATTTTAAAGTCACCATGAAAAACAATCTGACAACTGGAAAATTGTCACAATGGAATATTGTAGTGTATAATATTAATTAGCAAAAAACAATGATCCAATCAAGTGAGTCTCTTGACCACTATCAGTTCACACCGTGAACTGTCATAATGTTGCTTACAAATTAAAACAATTCAGAATATCAGCCACATTATCAGCGTGGCGATATATCAATCACTCATATGTTTCCAACTATGGTCCTTTTTCTGCCAGCTCTGTATACTTCTGTAAGGTTGATGTTCATGAAAATGTCTTCATGTCTTTACTTTCAGCTTTTGACCCAACCAGCTGAGTCTCAGGAGGAAATCACGGCCCGTCACCATATTGCAGAGCAACTAGAGCGTCGTTTCATCCCGCGGCCCCTCTGTAAGAGCTCTCTGTTTGCTGAGTTCAGCAACGAGCTCAAGATACTGAAAGAGGCAGTGCACAGCGGCTCTGGTGAGAACTGGCTTAATTGGTATATTACCTAGAAAATAAAAGTTTACCTACCTATCTCTCAGTAAAGCTGGTCACAATTTATTAGCCCGATGTCATCCTTAACTATGGGTTAATGCAGTTGTTCTTAACCCTTCCTGAACCCCTTCGAACAATGCACATTTTGCATGTCTCTTTAATAACACCTGATTCAGGTAATCAGCTCATTAGTAGAGACTCCAAGAACTGAAATGGCTGTCAGACAAAGGAGACATGCAAAATGTGCAGTCTACATGTACATGATTCTGTCAGGTATTCAGGTTTTGTGATTTAACCTGGGGTTACAACTGTACTTTATCAGAGATTATAGAAATACAAAGACTCCTATACTTATGAATGAGAGAAACTTCAACGCACATTATCACGGAATAGTCCTGCCATCTAAATGAAAGAGCCAGTCGCTGACTGGTAAAGTAGTTTTGTCACTGCAGCGGCCATTAGATGCTCCGGTTCCCATAGGAACCTGAGGCTAGAGCATCCGATGCGCATGCGCAGTCATACATTTGTTATAGCTGTGCATGCGTATTGGCTGGTCTAGCCTGAAAAATAAGCTTTTTTAATGCTATTTGAGCAAAAGAAACAACATTATTGGGGCAGTTATTTTCAAAATTATTTTACTGATTTGAAATGTGTAATTTAATTGTGAGTTCGGTGAGCCGTTTTTGAGATTTCAGGATTTTCCCATTAATTTAGATAGGACTTGGTCTTGTATGGGCTGCTCGGCGTTGCAAATATGGCCGCCGAGTGAACAGACTTTCCTAGAAAGGGACTTTGACTTTATTTCTCCCTGTTTTTCAGCATACCAAGGAAAGACTTCCATCAGTACTGTTGGCACATCCACCTCTGCATACAGGTTGAGTCTGGCCACCATGTCCCGCTCAAACACTGGTACAGGAACTGTCTGGGAGCAGGAAAGCCAACCCTCACGCCAGCCCTCACAGGACACACTCAGTGTCGATGAGGAGGATGAGGAAAGTGTGTGATTCATCCTTTGGTTTCTCTCAAAACATTTCAATTCTGTCATCATTTACTCACCCTCATGTCATTCCAAATGTCATCACTTTCTTTATAAACCTGTTCATTTAAAAGATCTGACTTAAAAGAACAGTCTGTTCACAAATACACTCACCGGCCACTATATTAGGTACACTTGTTCAATTGCTTGGTAACACAATTTGCTAATCAGCCAATCACATGTTAGCAACTCAATGCATTTAGGCATCTAGATGTGGTGAAGAACACTTGCTGAAGTTCAAACCGAGCATCAAAATGGGGAAGAAAGGGGATTTAAGTGACTTTGAACGTGGAATGGTTGTTGGTGCCAGACGGGCTGGTCTGAGTATTTCAGAAACTGCTGATCTACTGGGATTTTCATGCACAACCATCTCTAGGGTTTAGAGAGAATGCTCCGAAAAAGAGAAAATATCCAGTGAGTGGCAGTTGTGTGGATGAAAATGCCTTGTTGATGTCAGAGATCAGAGGAGAATGGGCAGACTGGTTAGAGATGATAGAAAGGCAACAGTAACTAAAATAAACATTTGTTACAACCAAGGTATGCAGAATACCATCTCTGAACTCACAACACATCGAACCCTGAAGCAGATGGACTACAGCAGCAGAAGACCACACCGGGTTTTGCTCCTGTCAGCTAAGAACAGGAAACGGAGGCTACAATTCGCACAGGCTCACCAAAATTGGACAATATAAGATTGGAAAAACGTTGACTGGTCTGATGAGTCTCGATTTCTGCTGCAACATTCAGAATTTGTAGGGTCAGAATTTGGTGTAAAAAACATGTATCCATCTTGCCTTGTATCAACGATTCAGGCTGCTAGTGGTGGTGTAATGGTGTGGGGGATATTTTCTTGGCACACTTTGGGCCCCTTAGTACCAATTGAGCATTGTTTAAACGTCACAGCCTATCTGAGTATTGTTGCTGACCATGTCCATCCCTTTATGACTACAGTGTACCCATCTTTTGATGCAACTTCCAGCAGGATAATACACCATGTCACAAAGCTCAAATCATCTCAAACTGGTTACTCAAATGACCTCCACAGTCACCAGATCTCAATCCAATAGAGCACCTTTGGGATGTGGTTGAACGGGAGATTCGCATCATGGATGTGCAGCCGACAAATCTGCAGCAACTGCGTGATGCTATCATGTCAACATGGACCAAAATTTCTGAGAAATGTTTCCAACACCTTGTTGAATCTATGCCACAAAGTATTAAGGTAGTTCTGAAGGCAAAAGGGGACCCAACCCGGTACTAGCAAGGTGTACCTTATAAAGTAGCCTGTGAGTGTATATATGCAATTATACATGAATTATACTGTCTGAATGCATGAATGGACATACATACATTTTGTAGCAGATCTAGACAGGTGGAGCTGGGGAAGGTGGAGTGTTTCAGAGCAACTTAGTACACTGCAGGACCAGTTTACAGCGAATACTAAACCAGTCTATTTAAATGTTAAACAAGGAATCTTTTTGCATTTACATTTAGTTATTTTGCAGATGCTTTTATCCAAAGTGACTTACAATTGGGGAATACATAAAGCGATTCATCTTGAAGAAGCAAACAGACAGAGGAAGTGTTCGTAACACCAAATCTCAGGCATTGTTCAAATAAGTACAAGCTAGCAAGGGAAGGAGAGAAAGAAAGATGGGCTGCAGAATTAGCTTGAGCCATGTAGTAAATTATATTATTGCTAAGAGTGCATGTAAAGGACCCATCGGCCTGCATTATCTAGAGGTTCATGACTGAAATATTGTTTTATTATTATTTTTAACAATGATTTCAAGCAGCATGGTAAGTTTAATATAAAATGTATGGGTTTTATTGCTGATTAATTTTATAGATGCACCTGCTAATGTTATTGTTAAATGATCCATATTAATGCTTACTCTGTCGCTTTCAGATGACTCCATCAGCATCCCCAGCGTGGTAAGTGAGCACGAAGCTTTCCTCCCCAGGCTCATTTCCCAGCGGCGTTTCTCCAGTCACGCCACGGGGTCGGCTGCCACTCAGCTTGAACCAGGCATGAGCACCATGCTGCCCAGTCACAGGTAAACAGACACCCCTCTTCATAACTAAAGCTCATTCAGACCGAAAACTGTCTATAACCTTATTTATCCAATCTTTCCCTTTAAGAGAGGGCTGATCTACAGCTGGGGGGTTGCATGTCTCTCTTATTATTCCCCTAATCTTGTTCCCTGCCCAACTCTACAGTGAACCCAATGTGCTTGATGAATCCCAGGGGCTTCTGGAGGAGAGTAACCTGTCTAGGTACAGTGTCACGGCCCTGTGTGTGCAGTGTCTCACCGTCTTTGTGCCAGGGCTGGGCCTGCCTTCCCTGTTCATCACATCCAACTTGATTCCTCACTATTTTCTCTCTTTCCCTTCTCATCCACTACAAGTCACTATTTCTTTCTGTCTTTTTTTCTCTCGTGGCTAGGGACAATGATGCCCGTCTACGTTGTATCACTTTGTAATAATCATGTCATTTCCAGTGAGCCTCATGGTGTCATGGTGTCCACTCATGGTTCAGGCTTTTCGCTGTTCAAATTGGAGTTCCTCTCTGGAGGGCCAATCTGTGGGGCTGGGGAGTATGGTCTAGCAGGTGTTAAGTCGACAATTATACATGAACAAATGTCTTTTTTCTGATCTGACATCAGATCAATTTGACAAATTATTGTACAAAAATGGCTTAGTTCGTATTGGATGTTCACATCCTCTTGTTCACACTGCTATACCAGCTTCTCTATTCCCCTTTGTTTTTTGTGGATGACATTGCAGGTTCTGTCCTGCGATTCATGCTTTCTTGATTCGTCCCTGTGTTTGATTGGTGGAGGGCTATGGACTGATGGGGATTTGTGGATGGGACACATTTCCTTTTAACTCTCCAATTAATCAGGAGGATTTAACAGGGATTGTGTTCAGCTCTTCAGGCAGTTCGAGCTCATCAGCTCTGTTTGTGTGTCTGTCCTTCGGTTTTATTCTTCAGGGTTGCCAGTGTGCAGAGTGAACCAGGACAACAGAATCTTCTTATCCAGCCACCTCTTGGTCGTAAGAGAGGACTTAGGCAGGTGAGTGATCAGAACACAATCTTGTTTTTTTTGCATTCAGTATATTATGTCAAGGCATACAATTGAGGCACTGTGTCTTGTAGCTACGGCGACCCCTGCTGTCTATACAGAGGGTGCAGGACGAGTCTCGTGGACGTCAGGGAGCCAGACTCTCAACAACCCGCAGGAGCATTCAGCCTAAGAGTAAACCACTCGACAGGGGTGTGTGTTGTTAGTGTAATTACATTAAAAAAGAAAATGAATATGAGTGGTGATTATGTGAAAAATTATTTGTTTATAGCATAGATAATATGTGTGTGTGTGTATCACTATCGGTAAGTTATTTATCACAACAAAAAACAACTTTCATAGCAGTCTTAAAAGTATTTCTATGAAAAAGAAAAATTCTAGACAAATGTTTTAGTTTTGCTTTGTGGATGTCAACCGTTTTAATGCCTAGTATAATAAATATATTAATGTAATATACACAAATTACATTCTTATTTATAATAATATAAATAAAAATATGTATGATTGAGAAACCACTGTTATATAAAAAATATAAATGTTTAATAATTATACACAATATATAAAAATTACACATCAGTAGTCACTCTATAATGCATATCTTACTGAAATAAAATTTGACTTTTTAACTTAACTAAATACATAATGTATAATTCTTAATAAATTTTTAACATGGCGTTTCTATAAGCAATCTATGAAATATTAATTTTTACATTGCTTAAAGTGCCCCTATTACTATTATGGATTTTTTTTTATTACCTTTCGTGCAGTGTGTAACAAGAAACAGTCGACTCTGAATCATTTAAACGTGTTGTTTTTAAAATGAATCCCAAGCCTCATGTTGACATCAACATGAAACGTTAGTAATAGCATATTGCCCACCTGCTTGTTGGTCTTTTCGTATTGGTCTGAATGAAAATCCAAATTCATTCTTTGCCACCAGGTGCCGCTTTTGGTGCGGTAAAAAATAGCTGTTTCTTAACGCTGTGTGCACAAAGCAGCACTGCACTCACAAAAGCTACGTTATCGGACAGTATAGGCATGATGAAATGAAAATGAGACCGATCACCGCAGATTAGCATCACGCAAAGGAGGAGTTTGGAAAAATAAATAATTGAGCGAATAGTTTGGAAGTCGTTGAGCAAGTACAGTAAAAAAAAATTATAATACGATGAAAGTCTTTTTTACTTTGCGTGCATGTCAACCTGTTGTTGAGGACTCCCAAAACCAAAATATGAACCTTTCATTATCCATAATAGGGGCACTTTAAATCCACTAAATAGTAATTTTGAGACATCAGTACTTTGCAATATTTTATCAAAAACAACAAAGACTTCCCAGCAAAAGGTAGATAGTTTTGAAATCATGGTCCTTCTGCCACCAGAAAAAAAAGCATTGATCAAATGAATAATGTAGTAAATAATAAATCAAATTTGATTGGGTTAATTACATCAGCTCAGATGGCCACTTGAGAACTAGATAGAGGTTCTTATAGTTCAAACTGTAGTGCATAGTGCTAACAAAAATAATGTTTTGAATTTGATTCCCTGGAAACTGCATGAAATACTAATGAATTTCTAGAGTCTAATGAATCTCTCATCTTTTCTTCAGGTCATGGTGACCAAAAGAGGTCTGTCACTTTTACTGAGAGCCAGCAGGAACCAGCTGGCAGATCTCCCACTACCACTCCCAGCCCCAGCAGCGGTTTACCAGGGGTCCCAGAGGTCGGCAGGCTGAGCCATGCTCCTTCCGCTGCATCAGAGTCCTCATCACCTAGCATCAAAACTGCCCAGCACAAACCAGCATGGCCACAGGTCTAATTTTAACCATTGTCAGTCATAAGAGCACATTGTTTGAATGAGTTGTTGCTTAAACACGTTTATATGCAGCTAATGAAAATATGTTGTAAGAGCATTTTGATATCATTCCCACTAAGTAATGAAACAGAAATGTTATTTCTGAATGTTCTCAGAAATTGAGATTTTGAATGTTCAATGTAATCATTAAGGGAACATTCAATTTTATAATTTTGCAAACAATTTAGGAATGCTACTTTTGAAACATTCTGAAATAAGTACTGACATGTTAGACAAACTTCTAAATTGTTTCAGACAAACATTCCATTAATGTTTTTGTGCTATCAGTTCAATAACTTTATTAAGACCAAATAACTTTGAACAAATATTCTGTTGAGGTTACTTAATTATTACTATTTGTTTCTAACATTGAGAGAACTTTCCCAGAGCATTATGGAAGTTCTGAGAATGTCCCTTTCTATTTCTATAAGGTATGTTTGGGTGCATTGTGTGAGTGCTGAGTGGAGACATCATGTCTTTAAAATTGAATGTAGCCATGTATACCTCTGAATTTGACAGCTTATATAACACTTGCTTCATTTACTCCTCTCAGTATGAGAATAAAGACAGGAAAGATCAGGGGAGTGTAAGAAGTTGTCTTTCTCCAACCCCCTCTGCTGCCTCAAGCTCCACTTCTAGAGCCTGCTCCCCTCTTCCTCCTCCCCTCCCCATCCTGAGTACACCATCCCGACTGACCCCAACCCAGATCAGAGAAAGTCCCGAGGATGAAGAGACCACTGGGCTTCTGGAAAACACGGCCACCTCCCCTAGTGTAGGAGAGGACGGTGGCACGGAGAACCCACTCCTGACCTCACTGCTCAGACCCCACGCTCTCTCTCCGCTCCCCCTGTCCCCTGTTGACCTGGATCTGGACGAGTCTCATGTGTGAGACTGTCCAGCTTCAGGATACTATGCTAGTTTAACAGGAAGTGGAAAAATAAATCCTGTGATCAGTTTTCTAGCATAACTTTAATTTGAACTTGATTTTATTTTGTAAACTCTTGACAACGGAATTAAAGCATATTAAGCTATTATGGGACATCCTTTGCTATTAATAGAAGAATGTTTATGAAACACTGTGCATAATTCTACACGCCAATGAAGCAAATTAACAAGTTAATGTACCATTCAGTCTTTAGTGAGATAACATAATTTTAAATCAAATAAGATAAACATTCTGTGCAAATTATAACTATTGTATGTAATTATATAAATGTATTCTAAATATTTGTCATCTATTAAAGTATTTATTTAGAGGATTATATAAAAGTAGATATTTAGAATAAATATTATAAATGCTTTATTTTCAGAAATATAAAGATGCTTGCATAATATTGGTGCCAATTTTTTTTGCCAAATATTTGTTTGCAAAGACAAATTCAAAGCACCTGCCAAATTTCAGCGGTAACACAATAAGAAAATAAATGAAAACTTAATGAAATATTATAAATATTTAACTACATATATATGATTGTGTGTGTGTGTTTAAATATAAATTATCTAAGTATCTTCCCAGCTTTTCTGATTATGTTGGTGTTGCTTCTTCTGTTAACCTCAGCGTAATTCAACTAATGCTTAAACCGACTCTAGGGTACACTATACTGTAAACTTTTTGTTTTTTTCAGAATTGTTCTACATAACATTGTGTTAAAATAGTCGCTAGTGTTGATTGAATGTCTCATACCCTTGTATTCAGAATGTAAAAGCTCAGCAGGTATTATGTTTTTCTGTGTGTGATGCTTTGTGGGTATATTAATTTTTGTCTAATGTGTTGCTGTTGAATTTGTTCAATAATAAATTATTTAATCCTGTCATGTTGGTTTGGGTGTTTTGGTTTATTATAACTAGCATAATTACCTACTTATTTGTATTTGTTGCATTTGTGAAAGACTAATTAATACTAACTACTAATTGTATGATTCAAAAGAACTAGACACATAATGGCAATGCAAAAGGGTTTATTTGTAGAAAATAAGCAATTATTGGAATGTATCAGTAACAGTTTTACTTACTGGCCATAAATGTCTCAAGGAGCTTAAAAAGTCTTCCTTCTCTAGCAGCAGCTTCTCTTTCTCTCCTCTCCTCTCTTTCTCTGTAGTCCCTTTCCTGCCTTTCTTCTCTAACCAGCATCTCCTTCTCCCACCGTTCCTGTCTGGCAAACATTTCTCGTTCCCTCCTCTCCTCCCTCTCCAGCGCCTGTCTCTCTCTCACTTCTTCTCTCTCAGCAGCCCTTCGATCCCTTTCAGCCTCCCTCTCCGCAGCCCGTCTGTCTTGCTCTTCTTCTCTTGCTGCAGCTCGTCTGTCTCTCTCATCCTCTCTCTCTGAAGTTTGCCTCCCTCGTTCCTCCTGTCTCCTTTCCATCTCCCGCACAGCTGTCAACCAGTCTTCTTTCTTTCTCTGCTTGATGGGAGGAGCGTCCTGAGCAGATGAGGACACTTGGACAGGCGTAATGAAATGGCTGAGGGGGGTCTCACTACTCAGTGCTCCATCCATGATTGCATACCACTTCCAGGTTGCAATTGATGTGTCTCTCCCAACCATACGGAGGCTTTTGAGGTCCTGCAGTAAATTATCAAATTAATAAGTCAATGACAGTGTTGTGAATTTAAGAAAAAAAAAAGTGAAAACTTAGTTTAAATTGTCTACCAAGTTCTTAGAAATGTACTCTTTATATTCATGTTTGTTTCATTTGATTTTGAAAAACTTGATATTAATGCCAAATATTTGTTTGAATAATGAAAAGTTCACAACACCTGCCAATGTTCAGCAGAAAAAATAGGTAAATGGAAAAAGTAATTCAACATTATAAATAATTGAATACATTTTAAATAGACAGATTTTAAGCAGCTTCCTGGCTGTTTTCCATGATTACGTTGGTGTTGATTTTTCTTCTAGCCTCGGTGTAATTCAACTTTTAAATAATTTTCAATTTATCAATCATGTATCAACATTTTCCTTACATCTTGATCATTAAATCAAGACACATTAATCGCAGCATTATATCTAAAAAACAGCAATGTTTGTTTAAATATTTTATAGTATAATTTTAGAATTGAATGTATTTATTTGATTATATGTAGGTTGCAGCACAAGACTAAGCAAACATTTTTAAATATAACAATGATGCAGTTAGCATCTTTGACTTAATGCCTCTAAAACAATATAAAAATAAAATGAAAATATTATTATTATTCACAAATCAATAACACAAAATTGTATGTTTGAATAAATTAATAGATCCTGACTAAAAGTCCTATAATTTATGCTTGAAGTAAGTTATCTTTAAGCAAAGTAATTCATTATCATTTATACTTTATTGGATGGATTTCCACAGACATGTGACTTGCAAACAAGCAAAATGAATGCACGAAATCACCTTATACTTCTGTTTTAGATTCTCCCACTTCTTTCGGACCCAAGCAGGCGTCACTTTCCCCACCAGCTCTTTCTCTTTCACGTACAGCCTGTAGATTGACAGATCAACAGCATCAAATAAACGTGTGTACATGACAAGGCATAATAACAGCACTCAGTATAGTCAAGACTGGATTTTCTCACGCAAAGGCTTTGATGGCTGCATTTCTCCTGCCTGTAAACAGACTGTTGTTACTGACTCTCCATACAATCAGATCAACCGTGTTGGCATCAGTCCCTAAATGCACAGAGACCACTGATAAACATATTTGTCTATGATCACTACTTGAAAATGGAATAAATCACATAACGTTGCATGGGTAAATTCACGATATTATTGTATCAGCATGCCGCTACTGTTGCAGAATTATGTTTTGGGAAGGTAAACAAAAATCAGGCTACTCATAAACCGATACATTTTACTGTAAAACGTGTTACTTGCATTTAAAGACTCCATCCACCGAGGCCATTTTAGTTTTTTAGTTTTTAAAGCATTGTTTTCTTCTCCTGCTGGGTGAGAATGAATTACAGCGCACTACCGCCCCCCTATCGAAAACTACAACACGTTTGTTGTTTTCCGTTTAAAGTAAAGTAAGTTTATGTAATGTTTGAAATGGTTAGGATTCGAAAAAGATTTTAATTCGTTATGCTTTTAATTTTACAGTAGGTGGTGTAATGATTTAGCCAAGGATTATGTCCTGCAGGGGCGCTGTAGGAAGCACGGCTGTCGGAAATGACGTGAGCAGCAGGAACAACTAGCAGCAATTGAAAGAAAGTGTGTAGTCACCGTGTGTAACCCGGTCTACAGCCTTATTTTCAGCATAACATAATAAAATCTTATAAATAGTTATCATATTGGTGCCTGCTTTTTACATTTGCCATCATGGTAAGTGAACACGTTTGAAGAATTAAGTGTGTTTGTTGAATGTAATCGTCTATGTTAGCACTGTAGCTAATTTGCCATTTCATCTTTCCAGGCGAAAGTAACGTTACGTTATTTATCCTAACCTACAGCTTATATTGCTTTTTAATATTAATTCACTAAATGCATTCCACATGTAACGTTATAATAAGCTTTAGTTGCATGGAGTGTGTACTATTGAGCTGGATTATTTGAGTCGATCATAATTAAAACGAAACTAAGAGTGTTGCATTTGGATGCATGCCTGAGCTAAATATTAATGGTGATCAGTAATTGTGTAGATGTATTTTATATCATAATTTTTTATAATTGCATCGATATTAAATGGGGGATTCAGTATGAACTCTGTGTTATCCTTTATACGCATTTCAGATGTGGAATTTGATAACATTGAGTGTTCAACAAAGTGCCTAGTCATCCAAAATATAAAACACGACTACCTTTTCATTAAACTATCCATATTTAGTGTATCTTGTTTGAAGTAGTATTTTATTACCTTGCTTTATCGCATGTTTCTTAAGCCGTTCTTTAAGTGATCGTTGTGATATAATGATACACATTATTTTTTAAGCCTATATAATAACTGTTTTAAAGTATGTATTTGATATGTACACACTATATAGAAAAGTGCAGTTGTTTAATCTTAAATAAGTGTTGTCTTATCTTCTTCCCTTAGTCTATTATGTCATATAATGGAGGTGCCGTTATGGCGATGCGTGGAAAGGAATGTGTGGCAATAGCTGCAGACCGGAGGTTTGGTGTCCAGGCACAGATGGTTACCACCGACTTCCAGAAAATCTTCCCTATGGGAGATAGACTCTACATCGGGCTGGCTGGCCTTGCCACAGATGTACAGACAGTGTAAGAATAGTGTCAAATGCATTATAATATTGGATATTAAACATAACACTTGTCATTTTTTCTTTTTAAATTCCTTGTTGTTTTTACCTTTCGCTCTCATTTTAGATCTCAAAGGCTGAAGTTCCGCTTGAACTTGTATGAGCTGAAGGAAGGTCGTCAGATCAAGCCGAAGACCTTCATGAGCATGGTGTCCAACCTTCTGTATGAGAAGAGGTAAAAATGCACATCTGTGGTGTACACGCTAGTGACCGTTACTCAGCAAAGAGAAAACCAATTGCTGAAAATGGAAGGGAATTAGTGAAACAAAAAGTGGTCTTTTTTTGTCTGCCTTAACTGTAAGGGTGAATCCCAATTCTCTGTCTTACCCCTTAGCTTAGTTTTGCGCATTCACGTGAGAGTAAGGGCTGTCCCGATTCTCGTTTTGATTGAGGGGTAGGGGTAAGGGGTAGATACCCCCTCAAAACCAAGCATTTTCGCGAGCTTACTTGAAACCAAGGGTTACCCAGAACACACTGCAGCCAGATCATCCAGAGAGTCCCATAAATGTAAGAATTTTCGGCATAAATAATTGATTTAAAAATGACGACAGTCTTGTTTTGTGCTCTACACAGTCCTGTACATATATATTTGCAACTATGTTCTTAATAGAAACGTTTTTAAAAATCGCTATTCTTCCACGCTAACGTTATATTGCTGATTTGCACAACAGTCCTGCATTTCTCTGACTAGAGAAAACATCACTAAAACCCATGCAATCGACATACACACACTTGCAGACGGCAAGTTTGTGATCAACACTTGTCACTTCTGGTGACGAAGCAGCCAGCTAGCGACGATGTATGATAACGTAACCGTAACCAAGTGGCATCTCATTTCATAGGGGTATGTTTTCACCCCTAGCGCTTACCACTTGGTTTCGAGGGACAAGGGCTAGGGGTAAGACAGAGAAATGGGATTCA
Source organism: Gymnocypris eckloni scoliostomus (assembly GCA_027564155.1). Classification (NCBI taxonomy): domain Eukaryota; kingdom Metazoa; phylum Chordata; class Actinopteri; order Cypriniformes; family Cyprinidae; genus Gymnocypris; species Gymnocypris eckloni. Next base: position 3,390,952 of record CM050419.1, read on the forward strand.
CCCTAATAGTGCTACAGAGCTCACTCACTCGTATTGGAAGTATTTTTCACGTAGGGATTTTAAAGTAATTAAAAAATGATGTTCTATAGTATGAATATGGGTAGTACGAATGAAATTTGGACATACTACATCTGGCATGATGTTACTGTCATGTGACCTAACGATATCAGTTGTCACTTCACTGCAATGGGATAGTAAATAAAATAAACATTTGTGAATTTTGACAAAAGTAGTAGGTCATCTTTCTTAGGGTTCTTTTAGCATACTGTTTTTGGAATACTATGAACTCGGACATAATATATTTTTTTCACATACTTTTCTTCGCCTGCTATATAGTATGAAAGTAGGCATATTCGGATACATTGTTTAAGAGTTATAAGCCTTAAAACCAAACCAGCCAGCTATAAGTTGAATCACAACAAACTTTCTTTTGAAGCAACAATGTATTTGGAAATCAGACGAAGGTACTGTGCTTAATGACATTAATAAGAAGAGAAACTACAATCCCATGAAGCATCGCAAACTACAAACTTAAATGAAATACAATGGAGGAATATAAAACTATTGGCCCTGTCATCCACAGTGCTTCATGGAAGCGGGTGGGTTCTAAAGTGTTCTTTTGGTGTGATTTGCTTGTCTCGATTCTCTGATTGGTGGAAATTTCTCAGCAAAATCATGGGTAATGTAGTTTTTCCACCAGAAATTCTGCTTTTGAACATGATTATTTAAAAAAGAAGTTCAAATAATGTGGGCTGATAGCTTCAATAACAGTATATATCAGGGGTAGGCAACGTCAGTCCTGTAGAATTTAGCTTCAACCCTAATCAAACACACCTGAACAAGCTAATCAAGGTCTTCAGAATTACTAGGCCTGTATCAGAAATCACCCCCTATACCCTCATTCCCTATTCCCTACATTGGTCCACTCATACAGTTCACTTGAAGGAGTGAATGAAAACGAGTGAGTGAATTCGGACATTAAGTGCAACGGAAGGACTGTCACTTTTGCATAATTTGCTTGCTGTTTAATAATTATTTGAAACGGGCAGCTCCAGTAGTAAGATTAAAGGATTTATCTTTAACTCTGTCACGGAAATTATGTATGAATTCTAAAAGTCAATTTACAATTAATTTGTACCTGTGTTGTATTACGCCGTGGACGGGTGCTTCTAAAATGAATTAATGGATGATTCAGCTGCGGGCGCCATCATCTGGCGAGACGTGGGAATTAATTCGGCTTGCGACTCTCACAGTGCATTATGGGGATTCTAAAGCCGGTTGTTCACTCGTTTTTGCGGTGCATTGTGGGATTGAATGAGTGTACTCGAGAACATCCACTATGGTTTCAAACATCACTTAAAATGGCTGGCCCCTCAAATATGCACTATTTGAGGGTATAGGGCGATTTCGGATACAGCCTAGGGCTACAGGCAGGTGAGGTTTTTTTCAGGGTTGGTGCTAAACTCTGCAGGATATCAGCACTCCAGGACCGACGTTGCCTACCCCTGGTATATATTATTAAATAACAACCTCATAGTAGATCTTTTAAGTTAATAAATTATCAAAATCAATTCCCCTGTCAAAAAAATTATTAGGATTTTTACTTCTGGAATCCAACTGATCCAAAATCACTTTTTGTAGTATTTAGGCCTACTAAACTCTAATAGGGTCTTTCAGAAAACTTTCTAATAGGGTCCTGCAACGCTACATATTTTCAAAACCAACTAGTCAGTGGGTTGTTACAATTATTAATTAGTAATCGACCGATATAGATTTTTTTATAACCGATACCGATTATTTATACGTTTATGTACCCGATAACCGATATTCAGAACCGATATTTATTTACTGTTATAAAGTAAATAAATAAAAGAGTGAAGTAGGCTTGCCGTGATAGACGTGACGATGGTTATACTGGTGTTAAGCCGCAACACTGTTACATCACTTGCTCACCGTGGCACCGTCCCCCACCGTCCTTTAGATTGTTTTTATAGTAATACAAATAAATTTGTTCAGATAGAGGACACTAAAATTAAAACTGAACGCGGCTACTAAATGCAACGCACCGAACGAACGAGAGTCTTGCATCAATGCACATCTAGGTCTGCATTGCCAGCTGTCCCGACCAGATTTCTTACTCCGCTGTCCTTGAAGGACATGCAATTCTCTTTCCTTTTTTTTGTATTATGCTTATCCTATCATTTTAAATGACAGACTGTGTCGAATTTATTTATTTTTTCTCTGCTGCACTTTTCACTGTGTTAACAGCAAGATGTTAAATTAATTTAGTATTTTGACAAGACTAATAAAATAGCTATTAGGCTAAACCTACATTTTTTTTCCTATTGTGTTGTAGGCTGAATGTTTGCATAAACGAATTATATCCTGACAAAACAAATTATAATAGGGATTACAATTTTTGTATAACTTTTTTCCTCTCTGTGACACTTTATTCCGTGTTGGCAGCAAAATGTTATTGACATTTATCAGTCAATAAATTCAAGACTCTTGACAAGACGAATAAAATAAATACACTTTTGTGCAGACTAAACTTTTATTTGTTAGCCTAGCTCTCTTTCTTTCAGCAGAAATGTGAACAAACAGTGAATATATTGCGGGAGCGGGTTGGTGCGGAATAAAACCTAAAATAGTCCCGCGCAGACCTCTACATCACAGATCAGATTTCATTTATCACGTGAAGAGAGATGACTGACAAGAAGAGAGAGATGATGCGGAAGAGTTTCTAAACGAAATGTAAAAGCACCCGTTTTAAGCCTGTTGACTTCTGAGTCTGACATTAATCTAATTCAGGGAGAAAACTCACCGAGATCTACCAAGTGAAAAGTAAATAAATGATAAAATACACATTAAATAAATAATTAAAAAGGCTTGTTGTGATGTATCTTTGTTGCATTAATTTAATAATAGTAAATAAAATAATGTTTTATTATTATTCACTGTTCACGTCGCTGTATTCAACTATATACTGAGCTGTATTCAAGCAGAAATATGATGTTATAGTAAACGAGAGCGCACATACACGGTTCGTTTGCGCATCATTTATAATGGACATAACGCGCACCTAATGCACGATCATGTCACTGTAATCAGCTTTACCTTGATTACAAAACTTGTGTGTACTAGTGTGACACTGGCTTCTTTTATCCAGCGAGAGCTGTAGTTTGTGTATCATGTTCTCATACAGCGGCTTTGAGCCCCGTTCAGTCTGTATTCACATCGCCATGAGAACCGTATTTCTCCTCCTAAACACAGAATATGTAGAGAGGTGAATACGATCTATTACCCCTGATCTAAGTGATAATGTTTAAAACAAAAAAAACATTAGTTTCTCATTTATTTGGTTCCACAGTATTTGCTGTTTTTTATTTTAAACACTGCTTGACGCCGAATTGCTGCTGATATTAAAGTCAACGTAAAACGCGCACAGCGCTTACAGGCTTATTTAAAACCTAAGGAAAGCAAGGAAAACTCAAACAAAATATCAACTTAATTTTAAACTATAGTTTTAGGTTTATAAGCTGTTTAATAGGCTAAAGAGTGAATAATAATAATTCACTGGATAATGTTAATTCACTGAATAATATTCTCTGGAATATTGAAATAAGCTATAACAAACAAAACATCGTATTTTATTGCATTTCTCAACTGGCATGTTTTATCAGAATTATTCAAATGTTTTTGTCATTCTAAATTATGAAAACTACTGACAGCGCGGTTTATCTATGCATTTACACAGAACTATACTCAAACTGCGATCGCTTGTGGAGAAAATAAATAATTAATTTCGATAGAGATGTATTTATTTAGATGTTTATTGGTGAAATAATGATTCTATAGTAAAAGTTAATATAATTCAGCGTGTTTCAAACAAGTTAATCTTGTATAAAGTTACATGCGTGGTCGTGCTGGAGCATTTCCTGAGTGAACAGTGTCCATTGCTCCAGGTGTGTGTGTACTTGGATGGGTCAAATGCAGAGAACAAAATTTCACTGCTGGTTATACTCTGTATAATTATGTATGTTAAAAAAAAAAAAATCTAAACCGATATTTTTTTTTTTACAAAACTGATAACAGATTATGGTAAAATGCTTAAATATCGGGAGAAATATCGGTCAACCGATATATCGGTCGATCTCTATTATTAATCAGTGTGCATTAGGGCTGTGCAATTAATCACATTCGATTCTCATGCGCTTCTCGTCAGTAAAGCCCGTTCCGTGATTGGCACTAAATCGCCATCTTCTGCTTCAGATGGAGCGGCACTTAATACACAGAGACGTAGTTCACTGACAAGCTAGGCAATTTTGCGTTCATAATCGAATGCGATTCATCTGCGATTATGATCAAGATCTTGCAAAGCAGTGCATGCGATGCAATTTCACTTCAAGAGTTTAAATTTCAAAAACATGTAAAAACGTGTGCCCAGTAGAAGATTGAGAGGTCACTTTGTTAAAAGAACAGTACTGTTGCAGTACAGTAGTGTAGAATGAATACATATTTACATTTTGGATGTAGTAAATGTTAAATTGTTAGTTTTTTTAAAGAGTGCGACATTATATTATGACCATTGTGGTGTCTGTAGCAGTTTTATGTGCATAAAGTCTATGTGTGACCACGGCATAATACAGGTATAACCAGTTTAAAATGCAGATATCGTACTGGCTAGTCTTGTAGACCTGCTAAAAAACATAGAACATTGTCAAAGTCAGCTAATCAGATGTCAGTCATGAAACCCATCCCTTGAAGAGTTTTTCAACCCTGTTTCTGAGGTACACAGCCAGCAGCCATATCACCCAACAGCTTAAGACCGGTTGCCCACTGAAGCTAAGCATGGTTGAGCCTGGTCAGTACCAGGATGGGAGACCTCCTGGGAAAACTAGGCTGCTGTCGGAAGAGGTGCTTGTGAGACCAGCAGGGGGTGCTCACCCTGCAGTCTGTGTGGGTCCTAACACCCCAGTATGATGGGGACACTATACTATAAAAAGCACCGTCCTGCGGATGAGACGTTAAACCGAGGTCCTGACTCTCTGTGGTCATTAAAAATCCCAGAATGTCCTTCGAAAAAGAGTAGAGGTGTTACCCCGTCATCCTGACCAAATTTCCCCATTGGCCTCTGACCATCATGGCCTCCTAATCACCCCCATACACAGATTGGCTTCATCACTCTGTCTCCTCTCCACCAATAAGCTGGTGTGTGATGGGCGTTCTGGTGCAATATGGCTGCCGTCGCATCATCCAGGTGGATGCTGCACACTGGTGGTGGATGAGGAGATAGCCCCTTACTATGTAAAGCACTTTGAGTGCCTAGAAAAGCACTATATAAATGTAACTATTAATTATTATTACACCAACTGTACACACTGAATGGGCCTTATAAGACCCATATATATTAGACCTTGATGTCTCTACTAAGGAGCTGATGGGTTGAATCAGGTATGTTAGGTTAGGAAGAGTTTGGAAAATGTTTACTGTTAATGTGTTTCCAGGAACAGGGTTGTGAGACACTGTCCTGATTTGTAATATTTAGCACTGTTGTCTTTCTCTGCAGCATTGCTGAACAGAATATTCCCATGTGCACTGTGTACAGAATTGCAATCTGTCATGTCCCTGTCTCAGGTTTGGGCCATACTACATTGAGCCTGTGATTGCTGGTCTGGACCCAAAGACCTTTGAACCCTTCATCTGTTCCCTTGATCTTATTGGATGCCCAATGGTGACAGAAGACTTTGTTGTTAGTGGAACTTGCTCAGAGCAGATGTACGGCATGTGCGAGTCACTATGGGAACCTGACATGGTAGGTGACCATGTAACTGTTTCGGGCATGAAGGCTGATTTATGATCTAGGTCTGGCAATCTCATAGACTTTTGCTGTGGATTGTGTTCTCTAGAAACCAGAGGATTTATTTGAGACCATCTCACAGGCCATGCTGAACGCTGTTGACAGAGATGCAGTGTCTGGAATGGGAGTCATTGTTCATGTCATGTAAGTACATCATCAAATGACATCGACCTAAGTGATAGTATGACAATCATTAACTTTTAATTAACTGATTATAATCTGCACAAAACATTAAGAATATATATATTTTTTACAGTGAGAAGGATAAGGTAACCACACGTACCCTGAAGGCCAGGATGGACTAGACAAAATACTACTGCTATGTTTCCTCTTATACAACCCCATTTTTTGTACTTAAATAGAATTGGCCTTGTTCCATTTGTCATCATCAAGATTAAATTGTTCAATAAACATTTCTAATATTTACTCATTTGCTAGTTATGTGGTCAGAGATATTTTTAATATACTTTTTGTGATCTAATTTCTTAACATTTTAAAGTCAGCATGAAACAAATCAATTTTCTAAATACTTATTACAGATCTTATTGTGAACAATTGATTTGTGCATGTTTAATAAAAAACTAAAGTTTAAATAAAATGTAATAACTGAACTTGGACTAGTTCACCCAAAAATAAAAATTATCATCCTTTACTCACCCTCAAGTGATTGGTAACCAAACAGTTGATGATAGCCACTGGTACTATGGAAATCAATGGCTACCAGCAACCAGTGTCCTGGAGTGGGGATGTATGAACGGATGGTTCCTGCTCAAAACCCCTCCAATTAGGGCTGTGCGATATGATGATATATATCAGATGGACAAAATAAAAATTCTATCGTTTCCTATTATGTTCTATCGTTTATATCGTGGTGTCGCAAAATACATCGTTTCCGGTAATACCTTTTCATCATTTGGGTGACTGCGATCTTTATATGCCGCCCACCACAGAGCGTGAAGGGGAGACAGACGCAGGTGGAGAACGACCAGCTCGTTCCTAAACGAGGGACTACATCTGTAGCATGGTCGCGCGTTTTTAAGCACTGCAGTTTTAAAACAACTGATTTTAAGCCATTGAAACTCAAACAACAGAGCTATATGTGTTTGCCGTCTCTTTCTGTGTGAGAGGAGTGCTTTTTCTTTTTTGCTGACATTAAACAATTACATAAAGACACTTATACGCGTCAGAATCCCCCTCTTTGCAAGTATCCTCAAACACAGCGATTTAGGTCTTAAGAGCGAGTAACCGGCAGAAATAGAAAACTCAATGTAACAGTGTATTAGATCCGGACTTCGGTCTTAAAGGGGAAACGTTCCAATATTCGTTCATGTTAATCATATCACACTACTAGAAAATCTCTCACTGCTCTTGACTAAATCATTTTTGTAACTTTAATCAGAATAAAAAAAAATAACAATGATAATGATATATTTATAATATGTATAGAATCTATACATAATACACGTGTTAATTATATCTATCATAGATATAATTAACACAGTGAAGACTAATTAATTTACACAATGTATGTAGTGTTTCTTATTGTATTTTTTGTCCTATTTGTCCTATTACAATTAGTTTCTTATCCTTATTTCATCACTGACTGTTTATTTACCTTCAGTGAGGTTGAGTTATTTTTTCTCTCTCTTTAGGCTTGTATTAGTTTGATATTGACATTGGTGACAAGGATTATGAAAATATGGTATTAAAGATTTTAATATAATAAAAAACTTTTTAAAAGAAAAAAATCACTATATCGTGATATATTGTCATCGTGATATAAAATTTGTCATATCGTGATATAAGATTTTGGTCATATCGCCCACCCCTACCTCCAATGTGGCTGAACTATAGCATTTCTACAAAAAAAGTAATGCTACAAGCTGGGCTTAACTGGGACAAACAAATTGGCCCTGGCATTTTTTGGTACAGACGACCCACCACCACTTCTATCTATATTATATCAGGGATCCTCAAATCTGGACCATTCTTGCAGAGTTTAGCTCTAACCCTAATCAAAGACACGTCCTCAAGATCATTAGAAAATCACAGGTAGGTGAGTTTGATCAGGGTTGGAGTTAAACTGCAGCAGATTGGACCAGATTTGAGGAACCCTGTGATGTGATGTACAGTATACACTACCAGTCAAAGGTTTTTGAACCGTAAGATTTTTACAGTTTTTTCAGTAAAGAATTCTCTTTTGCTCACCAAGCCTGCATTTATTTGATCCTATATACAGCAAAAGCATTACTATTAGGAAACATTTTACTATATAAATAAATGTTTTCTATTTTAAAATGTAATTTATTCCTGTTATTTCAAAGCTGAGTTTGCAGCATCATTACTCGTTCAGAAATCATTCAAATAATCTGATTTACTGCTCAAATAACATTTATTATTATTATTATTATGTTGAAGACCGCGGAGTAGAATTTTTTTCAGGTTTATTTTATGAATAGAAAGCTCCGAAGAACAGCATTTATCTGAAATATAAATCTTTTGTACCATAGTATAAATGTCTTTATCATTTTTGATCTATTTAAAGCATCCTTGCTAAATAAAAGTATTAATTTCTATAATATATATTTAATTATAATCGGATCTCCTTCAATACATACAGAATCTTTACTTATTAAAATTATTTTGTTTCTGTATTTTAAAATATACATATTTATATTAACATATTTTAGTGACAGTATATTTATTGAACAAAAATTAATTGAATTTTTCAAAATAAGCAGAAAATAGTACAAACTTAGCTAAGTGATTGTTTTGAACAAGTATTAACTTAGACATTATTTTAGCAGAAATATTTGTATCAATACCGTGTGCCTTTTACCCCATGCTAGTTGGCTTTTTACCCCATGTTAGTTGGCCTTTACCCCGTGTGGGAGGTAAAAGAGCCCTCTTGCCACCTCATACATTTATACATTTTTAAGATTTTTGAACGACTTGAATGATTTATTTCTGTTTTAATCTGTTGCTCCATTAATTTTCAATAAAACGTATATATTTTTTTCTGCAGTTATACATTTTAGGCGCAGTGAATAGCACATTTTTTCTTAAGGGGGGCCTTTAGCCCCATTGTATAGTGTATAATGTTACAAAATCTTTTTATTTCAGATAAACGCTGATCTTTGGATCTTTCTATTCATCAAAGAATCCAGAAAACTAATTCTTAACTGTTTTAAATATTGATAATAATAATATGTACAAATGTTTCTTGAACAGCAAATCAGCATATTAGAATCATTTCTGAATGTTACACTGAAGACTGGAGTAATGATGCTGAAAATGTATGTTTGATCACAGGAATAAATTACATTTTAAATTATATTTAAATAGAAAGCAGTTCTTTTAAATATATTATTTCTTGATAAAGCTGCTGTGGAAATGTGGGGAAAGCCGACGAGGAAGAAGTTTGGGTATAGGCCTATAGGCAGAGCAAAATACTTCATCGTTCCGCCTATAGTGCTTTGCACAACATATACATCATTAGGTGCATCAATGTTCCCTCTAAACTGCGGCCGTGCAGAAGAAATAATGTGTCAGGGCTGGATTGGTAATCGGGCATTTTCCCGGTGGGACGACGCACTAAAGGGGCCGACTGAATGTTTTTTTGCCATCATGAAGGGACAGCGAGCAGCCAGTGGCCCATTGGTTTGTCTCCTGTATTGACAGCGTAAACCACCAAATCGCTATAGATGGAGCAATGACGTATTTTGTACCCAAACTTCTTCCTCGTCGGCTTTTCCCAAGTTTTCACAGCAGCTTCATCAAGAACAGGCTTGTTCCAGTGAGTGATGCGGGCCAAAGAGCCATGCAGGAGGAGGGTTTTCTATTACATATTTCAGTAAGATACATCAAATACGTTATATTAAGCAATACATGTCTTAATACCCGGGATCCCATAAATAGGTAGCCTTTTTCCTTATATTTTTTTGTTTAATCAGTTCCTCAATTCAAGCCTCAAAACTACTGAAGTTTCCTTTAAAACAGAGGAAAACATCTCTTGGTTTTATTAGTAAAAAATTCCTCAATATTTTCTATACAAAACTGAATCACAATTTATTTAATGAAAATATACTCACTATTTTTAAGTACCTCCTTAAATTTTTTTTATGTAAATTACAAGACCCTTTATTCTTTTTTTTTACAGTGTAAGCTCAGTGGTAGAGCATTGCGTTAGCAGCGCAAAAGGTTGTGGGTTCGATTCCCAGGGAACACAAATACTGATAAAAAAATTATAACCTGAATGCAATTGTAATTGTCTGCTAAATGCATAAATGTAGTTATTGATGTTCTGACAAGAATAATGAAAAATAATGATGTTAAAACTTCCAGTTAAATTTTGCACTTCTAATATCAATAGGAACATTTGTCAGTGTTGACAAGTGACCCTGATATAAATAGGATACAATGATTACTACCACGGGGGACTTAACCTCCACGTCTTGCATTAAAATTGTGAAACACACGCTCACCTAGCTGTAGATTATCCCATGCATTCATACATATAACTGTATTAATGTATTCAGTATATCATGGCAAGCTTGGTATGGTTCTTGCAGCAGCTCTCATTAATTGCAGCATTCTCTTCCCAGTTTGAAACCTGGGGCTGGATTCACAAAAAAATCTTAAGATATATATTAAGTGCAATTCTTCTACAATTCTAAGAAGTTCTCAAATATGTTCTTAAAAAAAAACTAGATTTTTTTTCTTGAGAAAATGACAGTCTTTATCCGACTTAATACATGTCCGAAGTGTGATAAACTCGCACTCGTCTTTTTTTAGAATATTCTAATAATCGAAAGAGAAAACTCTTGACTGGCGCTCTGCTTTGCATTTTCTTCGAAAACGGTTGCTTTTAAATAGCCTGTCTCAAGATGAAACGATCTGTTTCATTCATTTGCGCCTTTTTGTCTTGGGCTCTCTCCAGAGTGAACGAGTCATCTGTGTGTTTATGATTGTGAAAGAGATTGTCAAAGATCATGTCGCATATAAATGCTCAAATTAAAAATGAGCTCATTTTAGCATAGTTGTTACAAAATGTTTAATTCAGCAAAAAATAGTGTCACACAATCAGGGTCGATCCTTGTTTACCATTGTGTCGCTTCAGAAAACGTGTGCCCTATTAATAGTCCAACTATGTAGGCTATTATATGTAGCCTATAGCTAGTGTTGTAAATTACAACAATGTGTAATGCTTGAATATAACAATTAATTTGAAATAGCTAAATAACAACCCAATAAATCAATTAAATCATTCCTACAATTTACTTAAAATATGTCTGAGGTTAGCCTAACTTTATGATGATTAAGTGCTTGAGATTAATATGGTGAATTCTTAAGTTTTGTCTTAAGAACAATCTTAAGAAAAAAAGATAAAATCTTTGGAAATAGAAAATATTCTTAACTTTTTTTTCTCAAGTTAGAAAACAAGACAATGGCAGTTAAGAAATTTCGTGGCCCCTGATGATGATCTGAATCAGGGCCAAATATGCAATTCAAACAAAATGTACGGTGCTATGGGTCCCCAGGACCGGTGTTGTGCCAAATTCTGACTCCATGTATATTTCATAACAATTACATTTTACAGCATCCTTGTGAAAACGTGAGGATTTGGGGAGAAATTTTAAGATTCTTAGTACAAACCAGGGAATTATTCATGGTTTATATTGAAATTAAATCAGGAGATCAGACCACAACTGCACAGTACATGCATTATACTTCTTTTTAGTTTATTTACTTACAGCAGAATACACAGGAAACATGCAGGAGGAAAATAATCCAGCGGGCTGAAAATATATATCACGTAACGTTATTCTCCTGAAAATGAAGGAAACTTTACAGCCCAGTTCAGTCAAAATGAAGGATAAGGATTATTTGCTGCTCAATCTTATCAATCATTTGAAATTATTTATTGCAGTCTTTTTGAGTGGAACTTACCCAAACCGGAAGTGCCTCCCATAATTGAAAACACTGTAGGCTCGCCAGGAAAAAGGTGGATAAGATCAGTGGTATGAAACACCATTCCTGGAGGGACAACTTTGAACCACTTAATCAATCTCTAGGCGACTATGTTAGATCAGGGTTGGTCTGTATGACTAGTATTCTAAAAGTTAAGTCTGACACCCCTGTGTGACAGCTCAGATCATAATAAAGTCCACTCACATTGTGTATGGTCCCATGGGATTTATGATAGGCTCACTGTAGCTAAACAATTTATTTGGAAATAAAGGCTTGTGTCATAAACAAATAAAGTCCAATAATACTACTTAAAACAAAACGTAACATTAGTGGGGTTTTACTAAAAACAAATACACAAGTTAGCTGCCTTAAAGTAGTATAGTTATGGCAAAACTACTAATGTCTGGCTTTAAGTGTCTTGTTGGTCTTAAAGTTATATAAATTAGAGACCAAATGTTCAAAATATACATTTATTAGTAACAAGAATCAGAATGGACAATTCTTCCACCAAGTGATATATTTTGTTTACGATTGCTAACTAAGCAACCTGGTGCTTTAACATGTTGACATTTATGCATTTTTAGGCACTGAACAACAGCTCTTAACATCAAATCATAATTTAGAGTAGGAACTAATCTTTATACATTTAGATGTATCCATGATTAGCATGTTGTATGAACAGTTCTAGAAACACTAGTCTAAAAACTAACATGTATGCATGTTTAGTAAGAAATAAATGTTTACCAAAGCTTTTTGGTAGCACATGCTTTTGTATGGGATAACATTGTAATATTTTGAAAAAAATATATATAAAGGGAAAGAGCATACAGTATATCATATTACCTATTAAAACAAATAAACTATTTACAATAAACATCAGCAGTGTTACCCCATGAATTATTCCAAAGCAGTGGTGATTTTGCTGTTGTAACGTAAAAGGAGTACACGCTCAAAATGTTCATCTGAGAGGTGATGTCCTTTTGGGGTCGCAATATTGCTCCCATTGCTGAAGAGCTGTTGCACTGGGGCACTTGAGGGTAGAGTTGTATTGAACTTGATGAACACTTTTTTCACGCCTGGAAATTCATTTAGGCATTTCATATCTTTGTTTGTGCCCTGGAGATACAGCCACACCTCTTCCGCTGCTTCCCTCTTTCCACTTTTGTTGCCAGAACTTCCAGGTCCATACGAGAAGAATTCATCCTCATGAACAGAGCCTCCATTGGTCTCGGTTTCTTCAGTCCCCTGGTCGACCTGTAAAACTTCAGTGATCAACTGTGCTCGAAGACTCTCCCTTTCATCTTCTGGTAACCACCAGAGTCTAAACTGTGGCATGGTAGTGGCCAATCTGGCATCAGAACTTTCAAATACCTGCTTAAAGCGAGAGTCAATTGCCTTGACTGTGCTGTCAATGACCTTGGAGAAAAGGCGTGTGTTTGCTGCCTTCTCCTCGAGCTTCCTTTTAAGGGTCAACAACGTTGGTATCACAATGCCAAGGAAGCACTTTTCTTCTCCGTGCAGAAGATCTAGCGCAAAAAACACTGGTTTGAAGACGTCAGTATATTCTGTGAGATACGCAGTTTCGTCAGGTGTAAAATGTGGAACACCCAAGACTTCGGACAGTTCGTTGAGCTGCGAATCAGAAAGTGACATCAGCTTGTTAATGGCCTGGTATTCTGAGCTCCACTGATTCAAACAAGGAACTGTGAAATTCATTTTTGCAATGGATTCAATTGCATCAGCAGCTTCAATGGATGATTGTGCCTTGTGCCATATTCCTGCACATTTTTCAGTTGCACTGCTGTGCAGTTTACCTGGCTGTCCCTTTGAGACGGCATCCGCTAGATCCTTCGAGGCAATCACGTTCAGTGTTTGAGAAGCACACCTTTGGTGGGGTGGTAAGAAGTAACTCAGAAAGAAGTCTCCACCCATTTCTCCATCACAAAGAATACTGCCCAAATCCTCAAAACGACTTTGCTCCACTTCTTGGTCATCCTCGGAAGATAATTCTTTGAAGGCTTTCAAGAAATTGTTACCGTTGTCAGTGACTGTGGCCTGAACTTTGCTCTCGATGTTATAGGAGGAATGAATTTCTTGAATTTTAGCGATGATGGTTTCACAAGTGTAGCTGATGGGGATTCTTGTGCAGGCAAGAGCAGCAGACTTCCTTTCGAGATTGTCCTCAAGCCAGTGACAAGTCATTCCAAAATAACTTCTGTCCTGCACTGACCATACATCAGCAGTTGTACATAATGTCTGCACTTTGTCAAGTTTCGCTTTTAGCTCCCCTTTCATTTGATTGAATGCTACTTCAAGCCTGGTGATAAAAGCATTTCGACACATTACTTTTTTGCCCCTGCTTAAAGCTTCAATCAACTTCTGGAAGCCAGGTTGCTCTAGAATTGAAATGGGTTGCACATCCTCCACAATAAAATTAAAAACCAGGCTATTTAGCCTTGATTGTGATGTTTGATGACAAATGGTGGTGGAATCAATCTTAGCATCTTTAGCTTCAGACGATGATTCTGCCGTTTGATTTTCCAGAACACTTGGTCCATAACTGCTTGGCCCATCACCGCTTGGTGCATCAATGCTTGGTGTATCCCGTATTCTTTTCCTACACACCACAGAATGCTTTCTCTGGAGGAAAAAGAAAATGAGTCAAAACAAGACGTTTATTTTATGTGCTTTAACGAGGTGAAACCAAGGCACATTAAACGCTAAAACACTTTAGATAAGTATGTGTTGCCCTAATAAAATTTATATTTATTACAGATGAATTCATTCATTAAGAACATTTTCCAGGTTTGAAATCAATAATGACTTCTAAAGGATACGAGTCACTCTTAAAACTGCTTTTGTACAAACAATGAAAGTCAATGGGGTCCAATGTTGTTTAGGACCCCATTGACATTGGTCAATATTTTTTTTTTTCAAAACGCCTTTTTTCAGTATATGATCTTTTTTTGTGTGTGAACTATCCCTTTAACGTGTTGGATACAGTGGGACAGTGGCTTTGAGGCAAATTGAACTAGGAGTGTAACAGTATGAAATTATCACGGTACAATGAATAATCATTAATTGCTATTTTTTTCTCAAAGTAATTTTTTGGGTTGTTTTTTTTCTGCCTGCATATGTAAACGTTAGAAAGCACACAAAAAAATTATGAAAGGCGAACCAGTTTATTACCTTTTATTTATTAGCAGTTCACAGTATTCACTTACATTCATCTTTGAAAATTCCTTGGGATGGTGGTCACGGAGATGGTGTGCCATGTTTGAAGTGTTGCCTGTCCGAGCCGACACTTTTTTTCGACACAATCTACAAACTGGATAACCATCAGCATTGATGGTGCCTCCTGGGTCTTTTAAATACCCAAAATACTCCCAAACAGCGGATTTCAGCCGCTTTGGTGGGAGAAAAAGAGGCTCAGGCTCCGACATTTCGGTGTTCTGGCGTTTGCGCATCAGGCAAGGTGAGTGACACTTAAATGAAAGAGGAGAAAGGCGCAATTTAGACATTTCTTTTATGACTATCTCTTAATTAAACGTAGATTAAATGGAAAAAATAATTTCTTTACTTTGGTTTTATTAAAAATATAAATCCTAACCTGTACTATTATTTAAAGCCGCGTACCGTAAAATCATCATACCATTACATTGCTAGTTCGAACAGATAAAGTGCTTTGATGAATTATAATTATTCATCATACTAACAAACATGTTAAAAACCAAATCGTATAGACGTTCAACTGTCTCTTAAATTGTCCCATTCCCTTATACAGTGCATTACGTAACCTAATCTACATAAAACCATTGTGTAGATTATTCAGCACTCATTTAATCCTTGTAGTGCTGAGTGATATACCTGTTCAAATGGTAAACTAATTTGAAATACCCACACGGTATGTATAAAAAAAGAACACAAAGTGTCTTTAAAAGTCAATATTGTATGTTTAATTACAATACACATACAGTTCATAGCAATAAATTGAGCAATTTAGTTTGTCAGACTTCCGGAGGTAGATTTATGGCCTCATTGCATCTCGCTGTTTTAGAATGTGTTTGTGTCCCACTGTACTACTTTTTTTTCTGTGAATAAAACAACAAAGCCTTTCTGTCTGTTTGACAGAACAATATTAAAATAATTAACTTTGCATTAAGAAAATTAAGAATTAAAAAAATTGCGTTGGGTCTCGTACTATATCGCGTGTCCCTTGTCAGTGTCGGGCGCTTACTTGGCCCTTTATTGTGTTTAAGCGCCAGCAGAAGTGTAAAGGAATACTCTTTGAGAGAAGCAGTCTATCAGCGGAAGTTAAAATCAACTAGTAAGTGTATTTACTTGTCTCATTAGTGTTTAGCGCAGTTGTTGTTGCTAGGAAACGCTTGTTTTGTTTACTGTGTGGGGACGTGCTGAAATCACATTCGGTCTCGTACTGTATCGCGTGTCCCTTGTCAGTGTCGGGTGCTTGCTTGGCCATTTATTGTGATTAACAGGCAATTGTGTTTAGCTGAATTGGAGTCGCATTTTGTTATATGGGTATAAAAAGCGTCATTTACCGCAGTTGCGGCAGCCTGCGCGTGAAGACCTCCTCATGAGAAGACCGAAGAATCTAATGACCATCGATTCTACCGTGCAACTCCACCGGGCAGGGACACTGTCATAGGATATAAGTATCGCTTTTAATTTATCTTCTTTCTTACTGCTTGTTTCACTTCTGTTATAGTTTTTATAACCAATTCTTACAATGTGTAAGTTGTTTGTTAGCATGTGTTTTTGACAGTGTTCTTTTTTTAGAATTACTGAAACTACTGCCGTTTGATTTGTTATCTATTTTAATTTTAGATAAAGTATGTATGAATTTGTCTTTATAGGTAATTTCTTTAGTTTTAATAAATTGTTAAAATAAGTTATTTAGTAACGTTACTTCAACATACTAAATGGAAATTAAATAACATACACACATATATATATGGGTGTTTGGCTTAGTGTCATGTTAGAATAATTTTTATACTCATACCTTTTGTTTTAATATGTTAAATTGTTTTTAGCTTTATTTTTTGTTTTCATTTAAATGTTTAGTTTTGAAATGTTGCTGTATGCATTTGTCATTTTATTTAATTTCTCCATTTTCTTAAATGTGTATATATAGTATTTATAGAGTTTTAACTTATAGTTTGTTACTTTTTCTTATTTGTAAGTCGCTTTGGATAAAAGCATCTGCTAAATGACTAAAATAAAGAAAAAAAGACAATAATAAAAAATGCTTAATCAATAAGTCTCAGTTCTTTGCTTGCTAGGTTACTTATTGTTTTTAATACTTAATGCATTTACATTTAGCAGACGCTTTTATCCATAGGCAGTGTTGCCAGATTGGGCTCCTTTTGATCGGCTTGGACCGGAGAATAACGCATAGGGCGGGTAGACCAAATTTGGGCTGCTTTTAAAAAACTAAAAACCGCCCAATCAGCTGCTTTTTTCTTCACTTTTATCTTAGTCACGTTATCTTAATATGCTCGAGCTCAAAGTATCACAGCAAAATAATGTTTAGTGCAGTCATCAACTCATTTTTCTTTAACGCAACCCTTTTTGGTTTATTTTAACAGAGACTTGTCAATCAATTTACCATCTTTTATGTCGGTGAGATGTGATGACTCGTGAGTGATTGGGTTTTGGCACTGTAAACGGCTAAATTTAAATGTGCAGCTATATATTTACTCTTTCATTTTATTTAAGTTAAGTGATTCATGGCAAAGTGGCTTAAATATAAGTTACACGATAAAGAATCTAAGAGTAACTCAAATCTCACAAGGTGGATTAAATGAATAGAAGACTTCTAAATGTAATTGTAACTGAAATAAGTTAACAGTTGAATGATTTAATAAAAATCAAAACTATACAATGCTGTCCTGCATCAGAACATCTTTTAAACCGTCCAAACTCTTGTATACTTGGCATTGACAGCTGCTGGACTTGAACAGTTTTGACTGTGCTAAGTTCTGCATTATGTTCTAAAATGTTTACTTCATGAAATACGTGCTGTAGTTCTGTCTGAAGATAAAGCACAAGAGAAAGGTAAGCGCATTGTTGTTAATTGTTATTATTATTTTTGCTGTCAGATTATCATACATGAATAACACATGTTTGGCTGTTGTGGGTGTGAATTAACATTGCTTTCTGATTATTGTGCACTTTTTTGCACAAAAATTAGCTTTTTCTTACTGTGGACATTGAAAATGATGCATGTGTTCCCCCGGGGGTTATCAGTTAATTCCTTGATTGCCATTTTGAAAAGGTTCCTGGTCATTTTAAGCATATTTTCTGACTGTCTTTAACGCATTTGCCCTGTTTTGATCCATGTTCCTGTGAAATTTATTTATATTTATTACCTTTTTTTCATCATTATTTTATTTTGAGGAGATAAAAATGGTCCTTATTAATCTTGATTGACATGGTAATAAAATCATATCACATTATTTTGGCAGTTAATTTTGGGCTGTTTTTTGTTGAAGTGGGCGGGTTTTGGTGAGCTTCTGGGCTGGAAATCATCAACCCGATCTGGCAACACTGTCCATAGGGATTTACAGTGCATTCAGGCTATACATTTTTTGTCAGTATGCGTGTTCCCTGGGAATTGAACCCACCTTTTGCGCTGTTAACGCAATGCTCTACCACTGAGCCACAGGAACATTAAATGTAAATACTTATTTTTTTAATTTCACTAAAGCATGTTTTTCTAGCTTTGGGGTCAAATTTTCACTTATCCATACTATCTTTCACTGAAGTATTTGAGCCCTCTCCAGCGTACGATATTTACATCATTGTCTGAATTCGCTCTGCAATTTACATACACTCCTTTCTCGTGTAAGTTAGTAGACTTTATGATATTCACTATATAGGGAATAGGGGGTGATTTCGAAGACAACATTTTTCAAATAACAAAGTTAAACACTACACTAAGCCCGCCTTATCGTCGTAGGCTAACGTTAATGGACCATTCCACCATGGCAACTGCCGCCGTCCGCCATTTTCTCAGGCGAGAAAATCTTCCTTTTTAATGTAAATCTACAGAGGATATGCATATTTACATAGTTTTATACTTTATTTTACAAACATACAGCAATATTTAGTTGTCGAATCACTTTTAATAGTGACATAAGCACAATTGTTTTCCTTCTGCAAAGCACAATAAACAAACAATGAGACGAACATGCGGTATTACCAATCATTACCAAGTTACCACGTAATACATTAATAACAACATTTCCCCTAAAAATTAATGTTACTAACGTTTTTTATTTAGATCAATATAATATCGACAGTTAAATTAATGCGTTTGCGGAATAAGAGTTATAAAAACAATAGGAACAGTCCTGCTCACCTAACGTTACACCAATCGATTACAGATGAAGCTGTTTCATTCTATGTTTGGATATTATACTAAACGTTAATACTAGACACTCTAACGTCTAAATTATTACGGTTCATAGATACATTTTTTTTTACTATAAACTCAAAACCACTCCCACTTTGTTGATCGTCTGTCCCACGTTTCGCTTAAAACTTCTCATGACAAACAAATAAAGTGTATATCAGTGCCCAAATGTGTTTATAAGCCACTAAATGTGATCATATATTATTTTCTTGGATTCACATTTAAGAGAGTAACAAAAGCTTGTAAGTTATCTGTAACGTTACGGTTCACCACCTGGAATCCAACGTTACCAAAAAATAGTTTAATTTTGCCCCACAAACTCAAATACACACACAAAAAAATTGATGGGTGTTAAATTGAAAAAACCTGCAAATGTTAAGTAACTTACCTCTAAATGCTTCTTTAGATTAGACGTCGAGTCCCTTGCAGAGGATAATATGTTGATCTTCGGGAGGCAGAGGTTGCACTGAACATTAATGTTTCTTCCTCTTGTGTCCCTGAATGTGAAGTGGTGTTTGTGCATCCAGTGGTCAAAGGCTGAACGAGACCTCTCCATCTTCACACGAGGCTCCGGGGTGGACAGCTCTTTTAAAACGTACGAACAAAAACAGTGATTTACACTTGCTGATTCATGTGTAATCGTGAAATAAAAAAATAAAATGTACCATATTATATTTGCAGACTATTTATTTTTGTAATCTAATTACGTAATCCAAATAACGTATCCGTTACTACCGAACAACAGAGGCTCTGGAACAATTTCTTCTCTCTTGTTTTTGCTGTTTCCGGCGTGGGGCAAACTAAAATAGCTCATTACTGCCAACTTCTGTTAGCATGAAGCAAAGACACCATACCGCCTGAAGACTCGTGTGTTCACCTCCTTCTAGCACGGATCCCTCACACTTCACTTAGAAAATTACTCTTATGCTGTGTCTCATTTCGAAGTTACGCCCGATGTTAAAATTTTGTCATCGAGGATGTCTAATTTCAGAAAATGATACATTATCAAACTGACTGTTACGCCTCTTGATGCGTAGGCTAAATAAATTACTGTAGTTTCTTTAGAATGTAATGGTACTTTTCTGATATCAGGCTTAATAACAAAATGAAAATAAACAATCTAATCTCTCTCTCAAGTTGTTCAAGTGAGTTCATTTGTTCTATTAACCCCCCTCTAATTCAAAATCAGTAATTTCACTTTTGTTTGTAATTTTTTGCAATTTTTGCAATTTTTTCTTCATGGTTTTGTTTTTATTTTACATTTCTCTCTTTGTTCAATTTTTTAAAATCTAAAATTCCCATTTAATATTACTTCAGTTCATAATCTTTCAAATGAATGGGCAAGTTCCTGGTTCTTTGTTACCGTCTCATAATTACAACAGGACTAGCAGGTTTGTTCATTTCAGTGATTATTCAGAATGTTGAGAGAAATCCCCAGACACAGATGGATTACTAGAAACGTCCTCAGTCCCAGTTCCCTCAGTCTTTAGCAACTACAGGTGTCAAGTTTTCAGGAATGTCGAAATCATGGAATTTACAATCCATTCCCTCTTCTGAAGTGTTTACAAGCAATTTATGTCGGGTATAAATTTGATCCACATGCCGTCGAACCACTCATCCATCGCCCAGCATTACTTTATAAGAAAGTGGTCCAGTCAAAGTCACTATATGCCCCGGAATCCATTTCGGTCCATAAGTAATGTTCAGAGGTAGTACTAGATCTCCAACACAAAAATTCTGTTCACGGGCCCTTTTATTATGATAGACTTTTTGCTTTTGTTGTTGTTCTTGAACCCTACCTTGTCAAATCAGAATGTATAAAGTCCACAGAACAGCGTAATTTCCGTCCACACAATATTTCCGCTGGAGAGAGCCCTGAAATTGTTCCATCAACACTTTTTTTAGCATGGTTTTAATAATTTGAACAGCCCTTTCCACTAAACCATTACTAGATGCATGGTAAGGTGCAGAAGTAACATGCTGTACTCCATTTTTATGCTGGAACTCAAGTACCATACAATCTGATAAAATCAATTCGGGTAATCCGGTTACTGAAGTTATTTCGCAAACATTCGATAGTGGTAGCAGATGTGGCTGAATTCACTGGATACACATCCATCCATTTTGAATGTGCATCAATCATGACAAAGCATAATCCACATGCAATCGCTGCTATGGTTTATCTGGCCAATTCCAAGGATGCAGTGGGGCAACAGCTGGAACATTTATATGCTTTTGGCACACCTGGGTGGCATTGATGAAAGATTTGACCTATCGGTAAGCCCGCACCCTTAGTTACTGTTGCTCCCTCGGACAAACAATCAGGCTTGCATACAGTCTTTCAATAACAACTGCAGTGTGAAAACCTTGTCCCACAATGTTTTTGCACAATTTTGGACACGGAAGGCCACCAAATGTGAATTACATATTCCATGGAGGGATTTATAAAATATATAAAAAAATAAATACGGTGGTAACTCAAAGCGAGGGTTTACAGATCACAATGCAACCGGGAGAAGTCTCATATTACGGTCGGACATCACGATCATATTAATGCACATTTAACCGGTTTAATATGGAGAGGCACTGAAATGTAGATCTTCGTTTATGTGTTTTTGACCTACACTGTACAAGACGCGAGAACAGTCCGCCATTTAAAGGTTTGTACGTTAGCATGGACTCACTAACTTTAACGTTAGCTAGTTTTAGCCAGAGATACCACGCTAAAGCACAAGATAACATTAACATTCTGCTTGAACAGATGAAAATTGTGACTTAATGAGTGTGTCAACCAGAAAATGAACGTTTTTGTCTTCATTTGTATTGGGGTTGAATACGCTACTCCCAAATCTTCTAATGTTTCTCTATGGCACTGAAACCTAAATATGTCCGAGTTCTGCTCCCTGTGCAACTGATACTCGACTGCAGTTCAAGTACTCCAGAGTGCAATCTGGATGATGGGGTGGGCGACACTTTGGGCGGGGCGGGGCAGGGCAACACGTGTCGCTCTGCCCACCCCCAATTCCATTGGTTTATAACACGGCAAGTCTGATTGGTATAGACTTGAGCATGAGCATTCCTTTGTATTTGATTTGGCCATATTACAGAAATATTATGTGCTAACTCTAGAATCATAGGCCTATCTTAATTATTATCTGTTTAGTAACCATGGTAATTTTAGTCAAATGAAGTCATTGTTTACAAATAAACTCTTGATGACAGCACCTCTGAGTTCTTCAGGCTGAATAGAGCTTCATTCATATTTCCTTGAGGATCGCCAGGCCGCAGATCAGCACTAAATTGTTTTTTTTTAACACAAATTATGATAATTTACTGTATTTTAGAGATAGACGAGCACGAACATAAGCGGCTGATTTTACGTTTTAAACACAACCGTTTTTTGTTGTTGTTTAAAGAGATGAGTTATAGCCTACATTGCTCAATGTGTCACAAATTTGTAGGCTATAAAGTGCTAATAAAATGTTTTCATGGCAAGCTCAATGTTTCCTGGTTTATATCTTAATAAAATATTTGAGCCTATATTGGTTCTCTTACAGTTTTTAAAGGCTCCTATCTTATAGTAAATAAGTGTCTGTGACATCAGATATAAAAAATCCAATGATTTATGTATCCACACCCTCATTGTGTGTGCGTGTTCTAATCTGTGTACGGGATGAATTTAGATTCAGTTATTAACACTCAATCATTGTAGCCATATAGACCTGCATAACTATCGAATATTAACTCTCTCGGAGCTGTAAAGCTGTGTACGTAAGCACTGTTAATGAGTAAAAGAGACCTTCTCTGTGATTCATATTTTTTTATTTATTAAAGATTATAATAACTACTAAAAATCTAAAATCACCAGGCCTAAGATAGTACAGTGTTTCCTGGTTCTTTTTAAAGGATTGAGCCACAAAACCAGTAATTTAATTTGTGCATACTATAGGTTATATAAAAGTATAAATAAAAATGCTGCAGAAAAAAATAAAATGTATTGCTTAAATACGCACTAAAGCACATTAATAATAATATTTGCTGTAGGTCAGATTTAATAACTGTTTTAGTAAACAAAAACATTTAAAATAGGCCTCTATACAAAAAAATTAAAGAAAAAAATAAACATATATATAGGCTATAAATATATATTGTTTCAGCAAGGTTTTTAATTCCATTATCCACATATAAAACCCCAGTTCACGCTGATGGACTATTTGTTTTTTTTTGTCTTATTTGTCACTGTTGTTTTTAAATAAAATAATTTGTGGGTTTGTCCTATGTCTTGCTACAGTGAATGATCATTATATCCTACGTTTTTGCTTATCCACGATCCTAAAATAAAGAATATTGGCTACATATAAATATACATTACATAAAACAAATGAATCTCAAACAGTGGATCATATTTATCAACATCGCCCAGCTAAAACTGCTCAGTCTGCTTCGTGTACAGTGAAAAGTGCAATAATATCTGAATTAATTTAACGTGCAACCCACCTGTTGAGATTGAGGACCACTATTTACATTCATCACACAGAAACATAATTAATATTTCTTATAGGTGAGGCTATTTGTAGCATAGGTAGGACTATATCATGGCCTCAAATTAAGAATTTGTTCCCCAGACTTAATTCGTGAGCCGCTCATATTACACAGCTTTGTTCTGCCAAAGTACTCGGAGATGCCGCCACCATGCGTTTGATAGGAACTTAATCTAACTAATTTGTTATACGTTTAAAAAACTAATATTTGCTAATTGATTCTAACTAAAATTGCTGTTGTTAGCACTTAATATTTCTGTAGTACAGCAAAACAGCGTAGATCATTCATAAAAACTTATATAAAAGAATGCTTATGCGCAAATGTCTACACCAATAAGCTCTGCTGTATTATAATATAAACCAATGAAATTGAGGGTGGGTGGAGCGACACATGTCGCCCCGCCCCATCGTCCATGGTGCACTCTGGGGCTACTCCTGCCATTGACTAGTCTGCGTTCGATGGGAGGGGCTTACCGATTGGTCAATTATTTCAGAACATCTGGTCTACCCGCACTGGGAATGATTACTCAGGCCCACAAAGCACACAACCATCCTGTACACTTAATTTATCTTTCCTTAATGTGAATGGATCAAACTCTGTCCTGTTAATTTATACAAACATCACATTTCTCTCACCCAAGATAATACTGGATCTTTTCTGGTCCACTCTCTCACCTGTTCTGCTGTGATCAGGGTGATATCAGTATTCTCCAGCATTAGTACTCTATCCTCCTGCTTGGTGGAACATTTCATTGGTAATGGTAGCCGACTTAGAGCATCTGCGTTGCTATGATCTTTGCCAGCCTTATAGATGATGTTATATTCGTATGCTCTCAGGGTCACAGCCTATCGCTGGATTCTAGGAGAGGACATTTGGGGAACAGCTTTTAGCTCATTAAATAAAGACAACAAGGGTTTATGGTCTGTAACGATTGTACATTTTCAACTGTACAAATACTTATGGAAGCACTGTAAGCCAAACATTACAGCCAACCCTTCTTTGTCCTGTGAATTATTCCGCTCAGCCTGATTCGATCTTCGTGACATAAATCCTATAGGTCTTTCACTTCCATCAGGCATCTTATGCTAAATAACTGCACCTAAACCATAAGGAGAAGCATCACATGATAAAATCACATCTCTTGATAAGAAATCAGTTCCGTTTCATCATTGCTCAATTTTAAAGAAATACAATTTGCTAAGCTGGGATAACTTGATCAAATATGTACATATGTCTGCTGTTTAAGACTATGAATAGCTTATTTTAACCACTAAAACAGTTTGTGAATATTAGAACAACTGCTCACCGATCTACAAGGGGTGGGGAAAGAGGGGACTGTATTACTAATTTCAAAAGAAGTAACTTCAGTCAGTCTGTATTTTCAGTCAAAGCTGCAAGGGAATGGAACTCCATCCCATCAACAATTAGACGATTACATACTTTTGGCTCTTTTCAGTCTCATCTTAAAAAATGGTTACTAACAACTCAACACTGTCAACATTAGTATTGTATTCTTGACAATAGACTTCCTTGTACTAATTGCTCTTGGCTATGTTGCTCTCTCCTGTTGCCATCTTTCTCTTTTCTCTCTCTCTTTCTCTTTCTCTCATGTTTACTTTGTTTTAGATAATTCACTTATATTTTGTAGTTTAGTAGGGATTTTTCTGATTGTGTGTGATTATTTTTGTGTGTTTTGTTTTGTATCTTCTCTCTCTCCATATGATGTGTATATGTGTGATGCTCTGTCTTTGTTTTAGGGTGACCTTTTAACATTCTGTCAAGGGTCTACAGATGAAAAATAGCCTTTTGGGCTAATTCTGGCACCTTTACAGTTATGTTTATTAATGTGCATTGCCCCTGTAAATAAAATAAACAAACTTTTGGGGGTCATAAAGAACCAGAACTTGTACGGACTGAATCATTTTTTAGACTGAGTAAAAGCAGCTTCTTGTTCCCTGCCCCAGTTCCATTTTGCATCTTTTTGTAACAATTTGTGCACAGGGGCCAAAACAGTAGGCATGTTGGACAAGAACATATTGTAATCATTTAAAAGTCCTAAATAAGCCTTCAATTCTGTCACATTCTTTGGTGAGGGAGAATTTTGAATAGCCATCACCTTTCCTGGTGCAGGATGGAGGCCTGTCTCATCCACTTTATGACCCAAGAACATTACCTCATTTTCCATGAAGGTACATTTACTCCGTTTCAACTGCAGTCCTGCTTCCTGCAATCTATCCAATGCTCTAGCAAGAGTTTGAAGATGCTCTTTATCATTATGACCGGTTACCAGGATATCATCAAGGAAAACTGCCCCATGCTGAAGACCCCGCAGTACCCCCTCAATGGTCCGTTGGAAGATGGAGGGGCTAGAAGAGACTCCAAAAAGTAAAACCAGTAAGTAAAAATCCCTTTGTAGATATTCACGGTGACATATTTCCTGGACTCTGCATCTAACACAATCTGATGATAAGCATGGCTCTTCCAATTTTGTGAACTTCTGTTCACCTGACAGGGTTGCAAACAAATCCTCTATCCGAGGAATGGGGTACTGTTCTAACTATGAAACTCTGTTTACCATTAGCTTGTAGTCCCCATATAGACGTACAGTGTTATCAGACTTTAAAACAGGTACTACAGGTGCAGCCCATTCGGAGTGTTTAACAGGTTCTATGATGTGTTCTCTTAACAGACGTTCTATTTCTACCTTTGCCTTCATTGCATAAGGGACCGGTCGGGCTTTGAAAAACTTGGGACTGCTTCCTTATCTACATAAATCTTCTTTGGTGGACCCTTCAATTTCCCCAACTCCTCTTTAAACAATTATTCATGTTAACTGATTACTTCAGGCAAAGTAAAAATTTTCACCCCTTGAATCCTATGTAAGGCCTTCCATGCCCAATTCCTAAATGCACCCTCTGCCCAATAAATTGGGTCCTGTTCCGGGTATTACCACTACTGGTAACTTCTTAACTGTGCCTTTATATCTGACTTCTACTTGTGCAGAATCCAACACGGTTAGAGCTTGGCTTTAGTTCATAGGGCTTTAAGTTCAAAGACCAGGGCCCTTTATCAAGTTTCCAAGAATTACTCTCAAAAACACTGCTAAGAATTGACTGAAGTGAAAAAAAAATCTTGGCTCAAAGCTGCCCTTAAAAGTTAATTATCAATCATCTCAGTCGTAATTTAAGCGAAGTGTAGGATTAAATCTTAAGTTTCAGTCTTAGAGATGATTCATGACACTTAGCTGAGCCACAAACCTGATTTTGGATGACGACATGCATGGACAATCACTGAATAGATTTCTTTAATTAAGAATATTCTCAGATAAATTCACATTGAATACTTAAAGTCCTAATAGCAGTTTACATTTAACAACACACATTTGACAATAAATTATTTTCAAGAGAATACATTATGGCAAGGAAACGAAGCGTCATCATCACAACTCAATTTAAGCTGCCGATAGACAATAGTATAGTGTAACGATGAAAGTCAAAGATATCACCTGTTGCTGATGCCTTTGATGACAGCGAGCGATTATTATTATTATCTGTAAAAATAGACTAAATGCCTATCTTTAGTGATGCAGTGCGGAGAGCCGCTTCAGAAACTTGCCACGGTGCGGCGGATCACCCCCAGTGGCCGTTGATCTGTAACGTGCCGCAGACACGTGGAGTGTAAATAAGGGATTAAGAGATGTATCCATCATACAGTCTGGATCTTGTAACACTTGCGCCAGACTGAAGTCAGTTATGATGTTCTTTGATAATGTAAATGTTCTTTGCTTGTTTTGAATAACTGAGGAAATGTAACCATTTGATTAAGTGCTCGTCGCCAAACATTTCAAGAACATTCTTCCTCTGAATCCTCTCCTGAAAAATTTGTGCAGCGCATGTGTCTGTCTAAATTTGATGAATTCTCAGCACTTAAGACTAAAATGGCACTTTGAGAAGCTTGATAAATACGGGCCCAGGTCTTTAATAGTTTTAAATTAAGAACAGGTTTCCCATAATTTGGCAAAGTTGGACCTATTCATTATGGTCACACCACATCCTGTATCCACTTCAAACTGTGCATCTGACTCATTAACAGCCAATGTGATGGTCAGTTTCTTGCAATCTGTACACTGTAAAAATACCTTCTTCATCAGATGCACTTTTTTCATCTCTACTCACATATTGTATTCTCTATCCTCCTCTCTTACATCTTCCTCCCCCTTGGAAGTTTGATTCCTCAAAAGGAAGTTTTTGATCTACATACTTTCATTATGTGTCCTTGTTTCCCACATTTATGACATTTCTTAAAGCACATCTACATTCGTTAGCCAAATGTTGCAAACTTCCGCATCTGTAACATGCTCTACTTTGACCATCATCTTGCTTTACTGACGTTTTATGCCCTCTCACTGAAATGGATGTTTCTGGGCGTTGAGTTTGCAAATCTCTCACATCTTTATTGACTGTTCCATGGCTTAGGCTATTTTCATAGCCTTCTCAAATGTTAAATCCTTTTCTGCCAATAGTCTATGTTGAATACGGTCATCATTTATGCCACATACTAGTCTATCTCAAAGCATTTCTGTCAGTTTTTCTCTGTAATTACAACCATGAGCCAATTTCCTCAATACTGCTACATAATCAAGCACAGTTTCCCCCTCTTCTCTTGATCTTGAATTCAATTTAAATCGTTGTACAATTTCACTGAGTTTTTGGTTGAAATGCTGTTTAAGTAAGTCCACTAATTCATAAACCGTCTTTGAGCCTGGTTTGACTAGGCTTAATACATTCCTCAGTAGACTGTATTTTTGACTTCCCACAGAGCTCAACAATATAGCTTTCTGCTTGGCTGCTTCTGTAATCTCATTTGCCTCAGAAGAAATGTTGCAATATTTCACAATATTCTTCCCAATACTGGGACTGACTATCAATTGGCCATCTTCTTTTTCAAAGCTCTAACTCATAGAGATACACCCCCCAAAAAGAAAAAAAGACATTTAAATAAAATGCCAAAATGTAATAACTTGAGGAGGCATGAGATCGGTTCAAGATTGCATTTACTCAGCGGAATGCATCAACAAGCAGTATCAATGACACCACAGGTGGAGTCAATTTTCACACACACTAAGAGTTAAAAGAGTATATACTCTACAGCCAAATCTCGTTAAGTGTGAATTCAATCCGCCATGTTGACGTTATCATGTGATTTATGACGTTATAACAAGCACAACAACTTTAAACAGGGGTGCCTGCCCAACTCTGCTCCTGGCGATCGACTGTCCTGCAAAGTTTAGCTCCAACTCTAATCAAACACACCCCTGATTTATATAAAGATATGAGCGACAGGTTCTGTAAATATTTTGATGTTGATGAAATTAGCTAATTTTTGGTCTTGTAGAAGAAACAGCTGCGCTTGTGATTGTAGTATAACCAATACATTTTGGGTTAAGTTTTATATAAATATATTTTTAACTACTAATAAAACCCACAGTTTAATCATCAAAGATTTTTTATTGCAAAAACCAAAATCGTTTCTCTTGAAATTTTTATTAATCTCTTAATTTTATTTTCAAAATTGTTCATCCACACGCAAAACTGTCTTAAATCTCCTTTGTTTTCCTTTTTTTTTTAAATGTCTCTCTCGTTTAATCCCTGAGGTTTACAGCAGGGGCGGAGCGGTGGGGGCGGGGGGAAGGGTGTCTTCTGGGGTTCGAGCCCCAAATGTTTTTTCAAAAGCCCCGAATCTTTTGGGTTTGTTAATAGTTTTGTCAAAATATAGTTTTTCAACACATATTATACAGAAATATTTAAAACGGTTCAATGCCGCGTTCTCGCAGGATCGATAAAAATTATATCATCAGCTGCGCTTTCTCTCTCTCTCTCCTCTCCGACAGGCAGCGAGTAATGTTGGGCTATGCCCCGAATGTTTATAATGTCTGGCACCAACCCCTGACTTACAGTATAAATAAAAACAAATGCAATTTTTTATGCCTTATGATTATATGAATTTTAATTATTCAGATATTTATAATTTTTTACCCTGTGTATATAATCTCATACCATGATGTACACAAATCCATTATAGTTATTTTGTTTTTTTTGTCATTATGATTGTTCATTGTTAAAAATACTACCATCTTTCCCTGAGCTTGTATGTAACACAAGCCTCTGCCTCGTCCTGTGCTAAGGAGCGCAGGCTGGCCCCCACTAGACGCTTCTCGTCAACGCCCCCGTAAGTGGGTGGATTTAAAACACCCAAATGAGCCCCCCGCGACGGCATCTTCGGGTCGCTCCTGATACACGTATCAGGAAAAGGAGAGCATCCCCCACCTCGTTGGATCGTGACGGACTGCTAAAGCGTATCTGTCCATCTCTGAGATGCTCTCCTCCACCAACTGTGCCATCCTTGCTGCTGGGAACGTCTCAAGGAGCGCATGCCACTTCCCCTCTTCAGCGGCTGTTGAAGGTTAGAGACACATCAGGTTTTCTCCCCTCAGAGTTGCTGCAGGTTGCAGGCTTTGTACACGCGAGAAAGGACACGTTGGTCTTTCCCCCCGCGTCAGTATTCCCTGCCCTTGCCTTTACGGCCTCATTAGGTCATGCCTCCACGCACGAGGACGCTGTGAGCTCTCCTCTGCTTCGGCCGGGTTCATGTCCCTCCCTTCAGGGTGACGTTCAGAGTGGTGACCCCACGTTGGTATCCCCCTTGATACATTTCACTCCGTCACCTCTGCCGGGACCTGCCGGAAGTGTCGCCCTGGATTCTTCGTACGATCCAGTTCGGTTACACACTCCAATTTGCTCACAACCATAAATTTGCTTATTTATGGTGTATCTTGTTTTATTCATATAAAGTTAAGAGATTATTTTAATTGTTTGCTGGCTAATTATGTTAATTTTGATGTTGTTCTGGGATTAATTGTTGATTATATTTGTGGTGCTCTCCATTGTATAGTAAGCTGTATCTTGACAAAGGCTGCTTGCCTGCGAAATGTTGGAAATAATAAACATACTTAAGTGAGTGAGCATATATACTCTTTCTTCATATCTTTAACTTCTGGTTTCTCTAGCATTTATCTACTTAAGGAAATGTAAATGTTCCAAAATTTTATAAAAGTTCAACATGACAATACCCCCATTTCTAATCTTGATAAACTATATTCAGAAAACTGAAATGTAATTAAAATATTTTAACTTATTAGTGCAGCCTATTCATATTTATATTGCAGGGATAATATAAAGGAAACATGATCAAACATGACATCCTGACATTATTTAAAATTAAACATTTTCTTTACAACTGTCCAACTTCTTTTTTTTTGTGAGAGGGAGTATTTTGACAGGATAGAACAACACATAAAGAAGATTAGCTGGGTCATCGCTGTGTGTCATTAATAAATAGTGTTGATAAAAAATTGTTCACAAAAGTTGTTTTTCTTTTCAGATGGCTTGGAATTTTAGAAAGGGCTGAATTCTGTTTGTCTTCATAAAGTTCTGTAGCTGTATGACACCCAGTAGTGAATACAACAGATATCTTATCAATGGCCCATATCATTACACTGTATGTCTGATGGGATAAATTTGGTTATTATCTGAATGTAACTTTATCACACAATCTATATGAAAACCTATGGTAACTAGGTTACAGTTGATCATAACAGTTGATTACATTGTCCAGCTGATCCAACTATGTGTATACATTTTTCTATTCACAATAACATTAAATTCAATTGAAATTCAGTTGTCTTTTGTGGGTTATGCATGAATACCAACAGTGAAAATCATATCTATAACGTATGTCATTGGTGCATCATTACACGATCTATCTGTTATTTTAATGTAGCGTTTACAATAAAAAAAAATCAACATCTATGAATTTGACGTGTATTAATGTGTAAGTGTCATGATTTGAATTATGTTATTTCGCCGTATATCATTCTCCCCCTACTGGACGCATCAGGAACCACAGGGGCGGAAAACTGCCTGGGCCGTAAAACTGTCTGGGCCATAGATCTGTCTTGCTCCAGGTCTGGAGCCTCCCCGTATAGGCTTTTTAAGCAAATACCCACAGCATTAACCTGCCCTCTACAGGTCATCACAACAATTGACAATTCATTTCACTTTACAACATTTACAAAAAAAAAAAAAAACATAAAAAACACAATGAAAGTCAACCATTACCTTAAACTGTTTGGTTATCCTTACGATATCTTCTTTTGTGTTCAGAACAACAATGTAAATGATGACAGAATTGTTATTTTGGGGTGAACTATCCCTTTAAAGATGTATGCAACCCTAGGAGGGCGGCTTTTAAAGACAACAAACTATACTATTATGCTTTAATATGCTGAGTTTACATGTGTTTCTTTCAATGGGCAATTTTGGCCTTGTTGGTTTTAAGAAAATATTTTAAGAAAAAACAAACAGTAATGTCCACACACACACACACACACACACACACACACACACACAAACACACACAGACAGTTAACAATGTACATTCCAGGAACTGTGGAAATAGATTGTGGTACTATTGCTCAACTCCTCTAATAACTTTTGTCTTTCACAATATATTTCCTGTAATAGAGTTGAAATTTCAGAATATTCCACTGATTCATTGACTCCACAGCACTCACAAAGCCAATATCCAACCATTCATTTTTTATAATAATTAGATCGTTTAGCAGATAGGAGAAAATACTTTACGTAAAGCTATAAACATCTATACTTAATGTAATGGAGGTAATGTATTGGTCATCCACTGGCAAAAACCTAAATCAGTACAGCCATGAACAGATAAAACAAATAAACCAAACCTGACCTTATTGTGTGTCTGGATTTTTACTCTAACTCTTGACTTTCCCACTTTTCTCCTGTTCATATATGGCCCACATGCTGCATGGTATTTGGTAATACACTTCTGCTTGCCAGATCTGGTCCACAATCAGGTAATTGCAAAGCAAATAAACCATCCCTGTTTTTGGCCAGAAATCTACATATACTGTAGTAAAATATAGCCTTAAACCAAATCAGGTATGGCATGTGTAGGCTACTGTGTCTGCTTGTGTGTATGCATGCTGGGCCATTAAAACTTTGGTGAGTCAGTGACTTAATATGTATGACACTGTTAGTGATTTCTGCATATTCAACATAGAGATTTGACAATGATGCCATAACATATTTCATGAATCATGATGACAAACAGTAAAACACTTCCTTGAAGTGTCCTGTTAAAACCAGTTATTTCAAACAAATTTAAAATATGTAAAGTCCCTGCAAATTCCTTGCACCAAGCTTTGTCTGAGGGGGCGTGTCAACATAAGCGCTCTCATTGGCTTGTTACCTGACGTCACTCTCCCGCGCCGCGTGTCCCTTTGACTCGCGTTTAAACCGGTGAGCGAGAGCGGTGTTGCAATGTTCCTGTATTGTTAGCTAGAAGGTCAATAGGCGCTAGCGAGTATGTCTGAACCATGGCTTTACCCTACCATTTTACTATGTATCTATGGATTTTTCTGCAACCACAGACCACTGGAACCCTTTCTAACCCCGTTTTTGATGGGACCTGATAAAAACCTGACGGTGACCGAGGTAACGTAAATGTGCTTGAGGGTGATGTAAGCATACAGTGAAGTGATGTCAGACCTCTTTGAAAAGTAACTTCGATACCTAAAGTGTAATGTCATATCAGTTCTGAATAAAATAATGAAATAATATAGAATATTAAGATAAAATGTAATCACGATTTATTTTTCTTGCTACACAGCATATATTCTGTTACTTACTCAGCACGCTTTCAAAGAATCTACACGTGTAGAAATAGATGCAAGTTAAAAGATATATTGTGAAGAATATATACTTGGGTGTAAGTGTACACCCCCCTCACCACAATAGATGGGAATCTGCCAGCTATTTTGTGTAATCCTTGAAGTTTAATCTTCTCACTAAAGCAAAATCCTACATTAATAATTACTAAATCTGCCTCACAGGATTTTTTAGGCATCCGAGAGTTTTCGTGTGGGTTAGCTGTTTTTAAAGAATAGCTAACTGTAGGTTGCCAGTTTGCATAGTTTTGCATAAAACCAAAATTGTCATGGTAGCACAACTGTTATGGTATATCATAATGAAAAAAAAAATCTTGGTAAGAACCTTATTGAGTAGTTTCTCAGAATTTGACACATTTATGTTGTGGGTGCCACCAATATGATTTAAAAAAATTACTTAAAACAGGAAGTAATGTCATAGAGCGGATTCGGATCCCTGCAAACCCTCCTGACTCAAGGTCAGTAACTCCATGCATCCCAATGTGCATAATATATCCACCCTATCTGCCCTAAATAGTATTGACAAGTACTAATATCACCTATAATTTAGGGTGGATAGTATGCTCATTGGGATGCAAGCAGTGTCTAAGGTTAATTCAGGTCATAAGATGTCCCCCAAAATTTTGATCAATTAATCTAATTATATTTTGACACACACTTTAGTTTTATATTTTATTAAAGTGTATTTTCATTTACTTCATTGAGATGTGTACACTCAAATGTATTGAAGCTCTAAGTAAAATATATTGCATGACTTTTTGGAGTTTGTTTTTAATTTAATTTGAGTTTGTTATCTGAAGCTCTCTTATCTATTGTTGACCAACCACTTCAACTTTTATCACAGGTTGTGAGTGAGATCTATCCATTCTGGACATATTCCTACCTCGTGCTGCTTTTCCCTGTCTTCCTGGCCACAGATTACCTTCGCTACAAACCTGTGCTCATTGTCCAGGCGGCCAGCTTCATAGTGACATATGCTTTGCTCATGAAGGCCCAGAGTGTGAGGGCCATGCAGTTATTGGAGTTCTTTTTTGGTCTGGCAACTGCCACTGAAGTTGCCTACTATTCTTACATCTACAGTGTTGTGGAGCCATCTCATTATCAGAGGGTGACTGGTTTTTGCCGTAGTGTCACACTGTTGGGCTCAGCCATTGGCTCACTCATCGGACAGATTCTGGTGTCTGTAGCCCAGGTGCCTCTGTTTTACTTAAGCATCATCACACTGGTGTCCTCCTGCATAGCCTTTGTTGCCCCTTGGTTCCTACCCATGCCCAGTAAGAGCCTGTTCTTTCACCACAGAGAGAGCAGCTCTCAGGATGAAGGAGCTCTGGAACCCATTAACAGCAGTCAGCTGATCGAGAAGCCAGAGGATCCAGAGTCCAAAATACAGCTTAGTGCAGACGAACAAACGGTGGGTAGTTTTTTGTTTTGTTTTAACTGAGCAGAAAAAAAGTGATAAAATATATATGTGTGTGTGTATATATATATATATATATATATATATACAGACACATTCAGAAGTGTACTCATTTATGCTGTGCACTGTATGTGTGTGTGTGTGTGTGTGTGTGTGTATATACATACATACATACATACATACAGTGCACAGCATAAATGAGTACACCCCTCTGAATGAATATAAAATATGTATTTCCTTAATGATTATGAATATAATTAATAGGAAGATGGTAAAATTGGAATGTATTAAACAAAATATATGCCAATATTTTCTGTAAGATAAGTTAATTAGCCAATTTTGTTTAAATTAATGATTGCAGAAATGAGTACACACTCACTTTTGAATGGAATTAGTGAAATAAATCAACTTTTTGATGATATTCTAATTATATGACCAGCACCTGTGTGCATGTGTGTGTATATATATATATACTAATATTATTATTACAATTCTTATTTTATTGTTGCTTTTGTTAAAATAGTCACAAGATAAATATTCAGATTGTTTTCCCCCAGTAGTCGGTTTTATTCAAGCAATTATGAAAATTGTAGCATTTAGATACAGAAGAACTTTGCCTGTTGAAAATTAAAAACAAATGAGCAAACAAAAAATCTGGATCTGCATGTCTGCCATGCAAACTGTTTCTGCTCATCTCCAGACTGGATCTCTTCTCTCCACTTTCCATAATTGCAGATTAAATTATTAGATCTGTCAGCATTAATACTTAGACTTTTTTGGGAGTTTCAAACTGTAACACTGTCCCAACCAGACGTGACGCGATAAAAAGCATATTTTCCAAATTTCCATGTAATTTTTGTCCTAACCACCCGCGACACGTGACCATGTGTGTGGGTATGTGTGTATATATATATATGTGTATATATATATGTATATATATATGTATGTATGTGTATATTTGTTAGTTAGTTAGTTATTATAATTTTTTTTATTTAGCCAAGTACTCCAGAGTGCAATCTGGACAGTTGTGACGGGGTGACACGTGTCACTCCGCCCACCCCCATTTGTATTGGTTTATAACACGGCAAACCTTATTGGTCTAGACCCGAGCATGCGCATTTCTTTGTGTATGATTTTTGTAATGGAGTTGGCGATATTACAGAAATATTGTGCTAATTCTAGAATTATAAGCCCATCTTAATTATCTGTTTAGTAACCATAGTTATTTTAGTCAGATTAAGTCACCTGTTTACAAACTCTTGATGACCGCACCTCTGGGTCCTTCAGGCTGAATAGGGCTTCATTCGTATGTCTTTGAGGTTCTGCGGTTCAGCACAAAGTTAGGATTGTATACGCAAATGATGATAATTTACTGTATTTTAGAAATGGACAAACACGAACATAAGCGGCTGATTTTACATTTTGAAGCACAACCTTTTTTGTTGTTGTTTAAAGAGATGAGTTATAGCCCACATTGCTCAATGTGTCACAAACGTGTAGGCTATAAAGTGCTAATAAAATGTTTTCATGGCAAGCTCAATGTTTCCTTGTTTATATCTTAATAAAATATTTGAGCCTATATTGATTCTCTTTCAGTTATTAAAGGCTCCTATCTTATAGTAAATAAGTGTCCGTGACCTCAGAAATAAAAAATCCAATGATTTATGTATCCACACCCTCATTGTGTGTGCGTGTTCTAATCTGTGTACGGGATGAATTTAGATTCAGTTATTAACACTCGATCATTGTAGCCATATAGACCTGCATAACTATCGAATATTAAATCACTCTGGCTTTAATTGGGCGAATATTAATTGGGCTTTAACCGTGGCTTGTGTACTGAAAACACATACGACCATCATCACGGTGTCTATCACGCGACTCTGTTCCCCTCTCGGGCTTGAACTGATTGTAAAACTAAGGACATTATTAATTCTCTTTACAATCATTTTGAACGCAGAAGCTCGCGATTAAGGAAAGGGTGCGTTACATTTCCGACGAGCGCTTGTGTTCGTCCAATCACAATGCACTTGTTCAGTTGGCCAATCGGAGCAGACTTCGCTTGTCGGAAGCAAACAAAGCATTTGAGAGAGGCGGGGCATAGAGGACCTACAATAATGTACAGGATTTTAAAAATAATGTTGTTTTTTTTACCTTAAATCATGTCAATTTATTCTGTTACACCAAATACACAAAACAATGATCTTTAAAAAAAAAACATCATATGACCACTTTAAATTATTACACTGCACATTGATGTGTCTTTTATTTGCCACAACTATTTCAGGTCTTGGAGTTTCTTCTAATGAGCTGAAGAGTTGAATACGTTGTTTCATTAGAAGCATATATAATGTGCAGTTTTTGGTTTGTACTGTTACTGTAGGACCAGGGTTGGGAAACACTGTTCTATTGATTGTTCAAAAGCATTTTGATTAATTTAATTGTTTAGCAGGTAATAGATGTTTGGGCATATGGCCCATAATAATTCTGAGGGTACAGACCTAGTTT
Source organism: Gymnocypris eckloni scoliostomus (assembly GCA_027564155.1). Classification (NCBI taxonomy): domain Eukaryota; kingdom Metazoa; phylum Chordata; class Actinopteri; order Cypriniformes; family Cyprinidae; genus Gymnocypris; species Gymnocypris eckloni. The sequence continues at coordinate 3,428,501 of CM050419.1, forward strand.
AATTTTCTGATGCTACTGCATGATGTGACCGCAAAAAAACACATTGCAATTATTTAAGCATACCTTGTATTTGGATTGCAAATAATGTTTTCCTAGACTACAATTAAAATAAAATGGCAGTTGTTAAGGAATTAATTAAAATGAGAAATGTCAGCTTACATCTGGATTTTAGCTTATTTTAAAGCTTGATTATTTTTATTTAAATTCATTTTAAGCCATCTTGTGGCCCTCTTGGAAGTTTCGGCCCCCCGGTTGAGAATCACTGATTAGGGATATAAAAAGCCATCAAACTGACTTAGGATGTGCAAAAACTAAACAAATAATGCTGTTTGTTCGATATCTTGAAAAAATCTTGTTGCTCCAGGACTTCCTTCTAAACATGACTGCTCTTTTATCTGAAATTCCTTTGGCTCTTTCAGTCAAGTTCTCCTTGTGCGCTTCACAGTTGCCACTCATATTTCTTAAAAAAACAAAATTGGCCTTCAAACAAGCTTTGTAAAAAAAAAAATGACAAGTGTGTAAGATTTTCTTAGCAATGTTGGTTTCTATCAATTTTTGTCTTTTATGTTGCAGGTATCAGGTAGCTGCTAACCTAAGTATGAAACGATATGCTTTGGTTTTTGGAGTAAACACTTTCATCGCACTTTTACTGCAGACGATTCTTACCGTGATTGTAGTAGATTCTGCCGGTCTAGGCCTGGACATTTTTCTACAGGTAAAGTACAACATATACAGTGTGTCATGTGCATCACTAATGAAAGCTGCTAATATTGTGTGCAATTTTGTTTGCTCTTTTCTACAGTTTCTGATCTATGCAAGTTACTTTGCTGTAATAGCTGTGATATTCTTGACTGCTTGGCTGTATAAACTGTTCAAAAGAAGGGGACCTGAAAGACAGAATACATTACCCTCAATAGAGACAATTCCAGACGCTTGAAACACCTCACATCAGCAACCGTTAAGCACAAGGTTATGGAATAATCTTCCGTTCAACTGAATGCATAGGTAAAAGTAATAACTGTATATTAAGAAAATGCTGCATTTCCAAATCTGTCACAGATCCAGCTTTAAAGGTTATAAAAGCACTGGTGATTTTGATAACTAAGTTCCCAATTATACACTGTAAGTGGCCGTTGAGGGTCACAGAGTGTGAGGAACAAAATACACGTATTTATTATTTTATTCACACCATTATGATGCCTTACTTTATGGCTGTTACTTGAATCTAACTATCATGACTATCATGAATGTAAGCGCTTGTTTGAATCTGCCATATTTTCTGTTTATCTCTGACACATTTACAGAATTATGGTACTTGTTTCACTGCAAATTATGTTTTTTACACCCATTTTGATTTTGAATTGAAATACTCCTATGAATATAAAAACAAAAACCTTGGTCCAGTTTTCTTCATTGACTATCACAAATATTTTTTGTCAGCACATTTAATTGGCGCTGATTTTGAATAGCAGCACATTTGGGATTGTGATATTGCTTTTATATAACAGTTTGATTAGAAAAAAGAGAGCGATGGCAATTTGTAACATTTTACACAACCTTGTTGTCATTAAGTGTTGTCTATTTGTGGTCGGTCAAAGGAAAGTAGTTTTAAATGAAGCAACAAAACAATCAACTGTTGTACCTCTTTGTGCAACCCAAAGTAGTATGATTTTGATTTTGCCTCAATCAGTGTTTTTGAGTTACGTGATCAATCAAATTTGAGGAACAAAACTAACTTGTATAATGTGGGAACAGTTTATTATGCTGTACTGCTGGCCTTAAATTATACAAATTGTCCTTACGAAAACTATAAGTGACTAGTTTTGTTGGACATTCTATCTATGTTTTATTGGTCACATTTTATTTTAAGGTCCAGTTCTAACTATTAACTACGACTTTTGCCTCAAACTATTTGTTGCTGCTTAATATTTAGTAAGGTAGTTGTTAAGTTTAGGTATGGGTTGGATTAAGAGATCTATTCCAATATATGCTTTGCAAGTACTAATAATCGGCCAATATGCTAGTTAATAGTGAGAATTGGTCCTTTAAAATAGTGTTGCCATTTTATATAATAAATTGCTCTTTAAAAAAGCACTGAATTTACAGATTAAGAGGAAGGAATTTGTGCATTTATTGAATACTGCTCTTATAATCCTGCATATATCAGATTACGCACAACAGAATTATGTTATTTAGATTAGTCTATAATTACATGGTAATATTACTTGATATGGTTACTTAGTGCATTGCATAATCTATTGTAGCATATTTGCTTATTCAGCCTGGCAAATATCTTTAAATCTGTATGGTCTAATGTTAAAGAAAGCTTTTTTAGAAATATGTAGTGCTTAATTTACTTGCAGTAATACTGTGATTAGATGTATTTTCTTAAGTATTCGGCCTTCATTAGAAATACTATTTGAAATGTGTATTTTTACAGCAATAACATACGATTGTCTTGTTCACTGTATAAATGAAGTAATGATTGTGCCAACATAATAACAAAATGTCATTTTTAATCTCTAGAAATATTTCAGTCATGTTGTAAAGAATCCTGGAAAATTGAGACCAAAATGAGGTTGTATGAGTATTTTGTGTGTGGGAACAACTTAGTATTTCCTTTTTAAGATATTTATTTGTTTTTAGGTGTTGTGTGCTCTATGATGTTGAATACAAAAGTAGAATATATTGAGTATGGTATTTCTGTCCTGCTAATATATATTTTATTTTACAAAAATGATTTTGTAGATTTCTGAATTAGTAAAATAAAAGACCTTCTCGCTGGAAATGTGGCTCTGTGCATTTACTTATAAAATATGTAAGATTTGCACTAATTAAAATGAAAAGGGTTTTATTTTGCTCAACTGCATATACATAATATGCTAATAACTGGTTTAACATTAGAATTTTTAAAAATATTTATTTTAAATCATAAAATCACAAGATGTATGACATATCCACTTAAAAAAAGTTTGTAGTCCTCTTACAAAACTACACTACATACTCTTCTACAATACATATTTTTACGCTACCCCAAAATGCCCAGTAGAGGACAGTAGAGAAATACCAGATGGAAGAATATTCAGCTAAAACAGCCCATACAAAAAGCTCCCAGAATACAAAACGCTTTCACATGACTTTACAGTCTACAATATATGTAGCCATACATACATTTATTTTTGCTTCTCTCAGATTAACTGATGAACAAAATACAAACATTAACAAATCACTTTTTTTTTTTTTTCTTTATTGGAATTTACAATGTATTATTGTTAATTCGTAAATGTACAACAAAAAAAAACGCATACCCACATGCAAATACATTCATGTTATGAAATCAAAAAAATCATCAACAGCCATTTTTATCATCTAGTTCAAGTCAAGAGCAAATCTAAATATCAGCTACCACAAAGTGAGAGTTGTTCATAGCAGTTAGTAAGAAAAACAGAAAGGCAAGGTTTTCAAACTATTCACACTTTTCCTAGTAGAGAGTGCACATGCTCTAAGACACATTCTCCTCTGTTCTTAATATCCATAACCACGATGATAGCCCTCATGGTAACCATCATGATGACTGTAGTCATCGTCAGGGCAGCGCATGCCGAGAGACTTCTGGATGGCCATTTCCTGCCTGCGAAGCTGCATGGAGTCGACCAGCTCATAAATGATTGACATGGACCACATAGGGGAGGGATACCAGGATTTCACATTGCCATCTTTCCCGACAAGCAGCATGGAGAAATACTCTTGGCTGATCTGGAAGTAGTTCCTAATGTCCTGCACCAGCGATGCAGACAGGTCCTCACGGTCCACTGATGCACTTCCTGCAATGCAAACCACAGTTTCCTCAGTTTTTTTCCATAATAAAATAGCACAACATTATATTTTCAGCAATAAAGGAAGTGCAGGGACCATAAAAGAGTTTTGTTAAATGCAAAACAATCTCACCATTTATGGGATAAAGCTCCAGGACTCCACTCATGTCATCCAGGGTTTTTCCAACAAGTTTCAATAGAGATATATGCCGCAGGCCTGTGAATTCATAACAAATCATAACAATAAACGGTTAATTCATAGCTGCCCGGAAAGTCTAAACAGCAAAGATGACTCATTTCCAACTCTGACTCATACTATATATATAAAATTGGAGTGAGAGTTTTTATAGAGATGTTCTCTGAAACATGCATGTGATCTGCATTAAAGATATCCGTTGTTGTTTTTTGTTCTAAATCGAGCCTTCTTTTATGAGGGCATCAATCAAGCTGTCATGCCCCAGAGAGGAAGTGGTCTCTGTTGGATCGCTATGCAGGACCTAAACATCCACAGGTCTTCCTGGATTGTAAAGAATGCAGAGAAAGATTCTTAGCAATGTTCCTACCTCCAAAAGAGCTGTAAAAGGACTGCGTTGTTCTATTTTTATTGGTGCCATTCCTTAGAGGCATTTGGGATTGAGGGCTCTTGTGGAGATGAGAGCTGGTTCCAATTAAAAGAAAAGGACCAATAACATATGTGCATTTCTATAAGCAGGGAGATCTCTGGAGAATCTGACTTTGACCAATTCCCCAGATGTACTGCAAATAGGTTTTTAACGTTAGTTGTCAGCTGTTGTAAAGTTGTTGTTTTTTAAGATCAGACATCCAGATAGTGTATGATGCACTTATGAATCATACAAAATTCAACAAAAAAGTGTCTATTTTCCCTAATTTACATAAACAATTGGAAGTGGTGTTGATACAGCAAAGCTCTTAGAGCGTTCTGTATATATCTATGACCATAGAATACCCAAGACGTGTCACTCATATAGTTTTGAATGGGGAAAAATGCAACGCTCAATATGACCGCTCTTTCGAACGAAGCCCCGCCTTCTGAGCAAAAGAGCCAATCCCTAATCAGTAAAGTCAGCACGTCACTGCAGCTGCCGTTAGAAGTCCTGGTTGCTATAGAAACAGACGCGCGCCTAGAACTGCGTATGCACACTGGCTGGTCTAGACTGAGAAATACGGGTTTTTTCAATGCGATTTGAGCAAAATAAACAATATTTATGATTTCATTGGTGATTTCAAATATGAAATTTAATCGTAAACTTGGTGACCAGTTTTGGAGAATTTGATGTTTCCCCCTTCAAAGAGATAGAAGCTGCACTTGCATGCCCGAGAGGCGTTTCAAAGATGGCCGCCGAGTGACATGACTTGCCTTAAAGGGACTTTTGTATATATTTCATAACATGGTCCTCATATTGATAATTTGAGTGCGCTGTCAAATAGTCTCAACTTTTCTGCAATTTCTCAGTCTAGTACATTTTCAGATGGGCTAGTTTTACGCGATGTCATGAACAATTCAGTCAATCTAGGACCCCAACGTGATTCCACTGGCTGAAATAACTTTTAATGTAAATATTTCAAGTCTATGGGGTTTGGTGATAATGTAATAGTATATAGTCTACTACACCACTGAATGTGAAATTAAACATTTTTCTTTGTCTCATTCTTTTGGATTTGTCTATACTAGTAAATCGCACTGGTAGTATGTTTACATTTAAAAACTCACGTTTATTGGAAGTATGTAGTATTAAGTGGAAGATATTCATATGGTTTACCCAAATGATCTCACCCAGATTGCAAGTTTGGCTATTAATGGTGTTGAGTTGTTGCTGATAGGCCCATTCTTCATCACTAGGGGTGGAAATTAAAAACAGTCTCCGCCTCCAACGCAATCTTAAGAGACATTTTAATAAAAAAGCTTTGAGATGAGCACATTCTTTATGTTAATGCATTATATATTTTCACAAAAAAAGAAACAGTCATTTCAAACCTAGATAGGAAGTCCTCTAGAGATCTTGATTTATCTTCTTTCTTGCAAATAACTCCAAGTTTCCTCTGCTGTTCCATTTCTTTAACACGGGTTGACAATGTGTCAATTTGGTCAAACACTGCTTTCATGACAATCGGCACTTCATATCGTTGCTGTGGAAACAAGGAATGCATAATTTTGTGTTATAAAATTAGGTCAGAAATGATTACATCTACATCTCATTTACACTGATACAATTATCTAGTTTTTTTTTACTACAGACCTTGACTTTCATGTCAAAGTCAGTCAACACCATGTTGAAATCATTATAAATCATCCCAAAATGCTTCCGAAATGATGTGATGAGGTCCTGGTTGATGAAGTCACTGTCCGGCAGGCCCCGCAAGGGCTTATCCTGTTCTGTTAAATAATAGTGATAATAATAATAATAATAGAATCTTAATGAAGACATTTTGATACGACATGTTACAAACAAACATGGTAAGCAGCACTGACCTGTCTGGTAGTGTTCAATCTTCATGGTACTGTTTGTGAGGAGCCCAAAGATGCTGATGATGGACATTTTACGTAATGCCATATCACAAACTTGTTCCAGGTACTCATCCCTCTGTTCACTGTACATATGATTCTGCTCATAAGGAGCAGTAATTATCTGCAGACAATGAGATTGAGAAGATTAATAAGATACTAAACAAATTTAAGTCAGTTTTAAGTTTAAAGTGCTTTTACGAACCAAAATACTTCTTAATTTTTTAGAAAGTAATGTATGTTTTTAAATGAGCAAATAACGCACTTAAAACCTAACTTGTATATCATCACTTCTGAAAATAAAGATTCCAAAAGGGGGGCTTCACATTTTTGGTTTCCTTTCAGTGAAAGGATCTTAAAATAACTATTCTCTTAGCTTGAAGAACATTTTAATAACCTAAAGAACCTTTTTACACTATAGATGTTAAAAGTTATTCATGGAATCCTAAATGCAGAATATTTACAAGACTCAATATTAAGGATTGGATAAGTGAAATTATGAATTTAAATGTTTATATTTATTTTTACATTTATTATTTAAAACATAAAATTTGTAATCTAATATATTTTTACATTTATTATTTCATATTTGTTTTAGAAATAGTTAAAATATATAATAAAAAAAAAATCTTGAAATTAAATGTAAATTTTTCTAAACAATTAAATATTAATAATAGCTAAAAATAGCTAATAGCTAAAAATTCGAAATATTTCTAAATATCTATAGATAACACATTTAGTAATTTTATGAACAGAATTCCATCTCACCAAATGTCTTAGAAAACATTTAGTCAAATGTAATGTGCAATGATAACAAAAAATGGTAAGTTATAGCACTTACCCATTGGGCATTGAAAAATGCTTATTGTTGAGCCCTGAGCTGAAACTTTTTTCATGTATCTACCTTGTACAATACTTACCACAAGTCGTCGTCTTCTCTGAAAATAACTCAAAAAAGTTTCTAAGGATTTCTTGGGATTCGCTGCCTGATCCACAACAGTCCTTTCTTCAAAGACATCTGGCTTTTGTGCTTTTTGTTTTGAACACTGACATTTGTATTCTTAGTCACTTTTGAGTCTTTTTTGCTAGCAGGTCTCTTCTTTAAAGGCTTTCCAGGTCTATCCACCTTCTTCCTCCTGTTGGCACTATCAGGTTTAGTTTTCCCCTTTTGGGTGGTCATAAGTGCTGTCTCTGGTTTATTAGCAGTGGGCCTCTGTGTGTCACGTTCTCTGCTGTGCTGACTAAGCTTTTTACTCCATCCATGTTTTACCACAGGCAGTGTGTCCTTGGGCCTCTGTATGAATGCTTGTGTTGGTGAGATTGCAGTTGAAATCTTTTGCGTGTGGTCTAGGTATTTTTCTTTATGTTGTTTGTAGAAGTTTGAGGTAACAGGGAGATGAGAAGTTTTGTCTCTCACACGGTTTCTTGGTGAGGGCCGGTAGATATGTTCAGAGGTATTGAGAACAAATGTGTGCCAGGGTACGGTTGTGTGTGGATGCGTTTGCTCCACTGTGGTGGGTATATGTGTAGTAATAGTAGTTGGTGTTGAGGGAAAAATGGAGGTAGAGGGTGCAGTGGTTGTTATAGTAGTTGTAGTTGGAGGTTTTGAGGTTGTAGTTTTCAAGGGCATTGCACGATTAGTGGTTGTAGGCATTGTAGTAGTACTGATGGTAGTTGATATTTGTGCCTGAGTTGTCTGGGTGGGCTGAGGGACCGGTTTTAACTTGTGTCGCCTTGTATTTTCCGCCATGTTCACCTGTGGTTGCAAACCAACTGCATTTGAGCCAACAGACTGCACCACCTGGCCCTCAACTCCAGCAGTCTTGCACTTTTTCACAAAGCCCTTTTGCCTGGCCTTCTCCAGTCTACGCATCGGTGCCTGGTCTACGGCTTCATAAATTGCCTCCAGCTGAACAGGGTATGGGTATCTTTCCTCTACCTGAAGGGTTTTTCTTAGAAGCACCATTCCAAACTTACCATCCTCCAACTTCAGGAAGCCCATCAGTCTTGGCACCAGGGCTGGATCCAGCGGCTCCTCCACCAGAGATCCCTGATTGCTAACTCGTCTCACCTTGCCGCCTATCTTCCCCTTTTCATGAAACATTGTGATCTGCTGCATGTGTCTGTCCGCCATCTCACAGTACACATCAGGCTTGAGCAAGTTCATCATTAACCTGTAATAGCCATTAGAGTCGTTGGGAGACGAAATGACCAGCACACGGTTTTTACCTGCAAAGCCAGCCAGGATGTTAATGGAGTTAGTAGCGCCCAGGGGAGTAGATTGAAAATTAGGTTCTTGAGCAGGACTGCTGTCAGTTACTCTGGGTTTCCTGTGTGGAACCGGTCTTTGCCCTCTCAGGAGCCTCCGGGCTGGGGGTTGTGAGGACTCCACGGTCTGATTATTCTGAGGCTTGCGGAGTATATCTGTGTTCCTGGAAGTGGATAACCTTGCAGATCTTCTATATGATTGTATATCATTTTTGTACTTTTTGACAAAAGTGTTTGGTTGTAATTGTGCATTTCCTTTTTCTGCTCCTGTGTAATTCAGGAACATGGAAGACTGCAGGTCAGATGCATGAATCCATGTCAGAGTCAACAAAATGACATGTACCTGAATATGTTTCATTGCAAATATGACATAAACACAAACCACTCCAGAATTATGACATTAGATAGGCGAGTAGGTTTGGAAATGGTTTAGCGTAATTTGAGCCAACAGCAGCGAGTCACAAACTATCAACAGTGACAAACAAACGGTTAAAACGTGTTACATTACCAACAGTTAACAAAGACAGAGCAATACTTAATAAAACTATAAAACATATATAAAGAAACCACAAAAGGTAATTCCAACTCGTCTTCGTGGAAAAAAATATATATTGTCATAATCCAAAGCGAATGAGTTTGTCAAATGATTGAGGAAAATGCATTATTCCGTATAAATTCCCTAATTTTAATATACAGTTACGTCCAGGCTACTTTCCAGGAAAGACAAGCAAAACTCCACAACACTTTTTTTTAGTTTGTATCCTTTAAACAATGGTGTAAAAAGACACTCAGCTCACGATCATCGTCTCCAATGCTACTCAACGCTCTCTAAACTCCACGCGCTGAAATCTGGAAGAAAGTTCTGAACAAGCGGAGCTCACAGCCAGATTGACCACGCCCACTCTCTTTAGATATGATAATAGCGTGACTTGCTAATATGTATCATACATATGCTACATAAACTTTGCAAAACTTAATATTCCATAACATTGCATTAAATAGGGTTGTACAATTTTTTCATGTAATTTTTTTATATAAAAAAATAAAGTTTATTGATCACAAAGCCTACATAAATATGCATGTTTGGCGTTCAATCTTCTGCTTCAGGTTATAATAAAAATGTATGTATTTATTAATTTAATTATTAATAAGGGAGCGAGAGAGAGAGAGAGAGAGAGAGGGGAGAGGGAGAAAGAGAAAGAGAGAGAGAGGACTGCCATCTATTGGTAGTGAGTGACCCGAGAGCATCAAAAACATCCAAGCTTTTTAACAATTGAAAAATTGTTTTTAGGATTTTTACTCCTAGACCTAATGTCTATTTAAATTTAATTGCAGTGAAAATAACTGTATCCTCAAACACTCTCTGCTGGCTTGATAAGTTAAGCCTCTTACACTAATGCACTCGTTGCTGAGCGAGCATAGGATGGCAGCCTCAATAATATACAGCGATTTAATCAGCAATTGCGCATAATGAGGACTGCTACTATCAATCGGAAGCTAAAACATTACATAGAATTAAAAATAAGTATAGAGCGTTTGGGCAGTGTGATAACACAGCATGTCCGGAGACATTGTGGGAGCGTGGGACGTGTCGCTAAGTGATGGGGTTTACCGAATTGAGTTTGAACATGGAACAACAACAGGGAAACGGGTCATTTACATTAATGGGAAGGTGAGAAGTAGTCGGTTATGTTAGATTATATTAGATAGTCGTCTTATACTGTTACATACGTTGTGTGTATAGGCCTATTTCATGTACAAAGTTTATATTTTTATGTTTTATATTTTCAGTTTCTATTATATTTTTATGTAATATTTGTATTTACCTTGAATTTGATATTAAGACAACAATAAGATAAGGTGGTGATAATAAGATAAGGTGTAATATGTATCTTATGTTGTTATAATTAAGATAATACTATGTAGAGATAAGATAGCCTATTATATGAATAAGATAATATAAAATAATTCTATTAAGTCTTATCCACTTTTTAAGGAGGTGTTTAGGAGGGATTGGATGGTCAAACTGGTGGGCAAAGAAACATTCCCTGTTGGGAGCACAGATACAAAAGCAACCATCTCTATTGAGGCGATCACTGGGTTTTCCTATGAGTACACACTGGAAATCAATGGAAAAAGTCTCCAAACTTTTTTGGACAACCGATCAAAAATGTCCAAAACATGGATGCTGAAACTGGGTGGTGCTGATTACAGGATAGTTCTAGGTAAGAGACACTGTGAAAACATCCCCCTTGATTTATGATTTTAAAAGAATATACTTTGTATATTGTCCAACCACACTGTAAGAAGAGAATGACTTTCAATTAGGGTCCGGGGTCAGTAGAAACATTTGTAGAAGTAAATTTATTCGACAGTTTACTTTTTTTTAAGAAAAATACATCTGCCATTATATTTTAAGAAGGGATGTCCTCTCAAGGGGATCATCATGTGGGGGTCTGAGGAATCGAAAAGTGTGAAAATGTCTGGACTGCATGCTGCTTTACTAATAGAACAGAAACATTTGCTTGTTTGTTTGATTTGGCCTGTTCTCATGCAGACATTAGAAATTAAACTCTAACTATTGTTTTTTTCTGTTTCACTAGAGAAAGACACTTTGGATGTTTGGTGCAATGGACAGAAAATGGAGACTATGGTAAATAATTTTAATACTGCATTTCAGACTAATGCCTTTGGGCGTGTGAAAGGTCCACTTTTTTTATTTAAGTCTGAGTTGTGTGGCCACTGTGGAAAAACTTAACACCATCTTTGTATCACATCTTTCCCATGACTGGTGCTTGTTTAGTTAGGCCTGTGTTTATATTGATCTCCTTTGTGCAGGGGGAGTTTACAGAGAATGGAAGCGAGACACACTTTGCAGTGGAGAACCATGAATGCTGCATTAAAGCAACAAGTAGTGGAAGGAAACGAAATGGAATAGTTCATTCCCTGCTGGTGGACGGAATCAGGATAGAAGAGGCCATTGAGTAAAATGGAGGCTAATGGAATTCAGCTGTGCAAGACATTTAGCAACAGTACTTTATCAGAATTAGATACAGATGGCATCGAACACGTTTATTTCTTCAGTGGATCCAGTATGATGGTATTTGTTCATTTATTTGTTTCAACGATGTTAAAAGTATTAAAGTACCCCACCAACACATGCAATGAATGGCTTGGCTATCAGTACTCTTTGATATTATATTATGCTTAATATCAAATGTTTTTGTGTCTATTTGTTGATAGGAGATTTGTAGACACAAATGTTTCACATGTGTGGAGTAAAAACTTTTTTTTGAAAGGGTAAAATTAGACCCTTGTGGAAAGATTGACAGACAAAAGGCTCTTAGTGACATTTTATTACTTACTGTTATTGTTTTTTAATTGAATAATTGATATAATTAATGGGGTTAATATTCAATAAATCCATGAGATAGATGTACACTTTAGACATCTTCACTAAAACCTATATTAGAAATTTAGTGAAATAATTTCAGCTAAATTCATTGTGTTGCTTATAACTTGGCAAATTAAATATGTATATATCCATATGCCTCTATATAATTCAAATAATAATTTTACCTTTTATATGAATATATTTTAATGGGACTCTGCTTTGACTGTCATTGATATTACATAATTAAAATAAATAGTCAAAACTATTTTAAATAGAATAGGTGATGTACAACCCGAATTCCGGAAATGGTGGGACGTTTTTTTTTATTTGAATAAAATGAAAACTAAAAGAATTTCAGATCACACGAGACAATATTTTAAGGATAACCTGCATATGTTTAACCTTTATTGGATACATGGGCTAGCTCACGCCCATGTTATGATAAAACTCCGAGGTCATATCTGTGAGCGTGTCACAGACCTGAGACCTGCAATTCATTCCCATGGTTTACACAGGGCCCACTAATCGGACACCATGTGTTCAAAGTAAGAACAGTGCGCCCTACAGCGCCCTCATCCAGTATGTGGCGACCTGTATGCGTTTTAATAAAAACACAGACTGCGCAGAACTAGCGCAGCTGCGACGTGGACGACGGCTTCCAAGCTCCGACGTTTTTCCAGTAGGAAACGTCCAAAGGAAGGAGCAGGCGCAGTGATGTTTGAGAGGATACAGACGGGACGGACCTCAGTGCGGGAGGAAAGGGAAAGCACCCATCTTTGCGGATAAAACAAGCTTGATACCCGAAAAGCTCCCCGGCGATGCTATCTCGTTGAAGTTGACTTACATCAATGGTTTTGTGGTTTTGCATCGAGACCGCAGAAAGTAGTTCAGCGGCTGTAATGTCAGCATGAGCCGAAGTGAACAACAGCAGACAGCGAGTTGACTGTGCTTGGAACACAGCAGACATACCGTGCCCAGCTCGTTTGTGTGAACTAGTTAATCGCCGAGTTTGAATTTGAATTACTTATCTTCGTCTCTGCCCATTTTGCCTCTGAACCTGGGCAGTGTGTATTACGCACACAGGCGGAGGCGACCATGTGTACTCTTCTCACCTCGGACTGTAGACCTGAGATGGCCTTCTCTTGCCTGTTATAGTCCGTAATGACGATGCATGGTGATTTGGGGGAGCTTCTGTGTTTTTATGCTGTCTTTATGAGGATATGGGGCATATGACTGTGTCCTGGGATTTCAGATCCGGATCGCTGCAGATCTCCCTCCAGCGTCTGGACTTCTCTTGTAATACACAAATACTCAAACATCACATGCACTGATATCAAGCCGCTGCTAGATGTTAGTTTGTCTCGCATTAAGTGGTTTGATAATTAATCTATAACGTTTTCACAAGTCTGTCATCTGTGATTGCATCTATACCCAGTGTACAATTGGGAACATTTATATTTTTTTTGTTTTGAACAAAATTGTTGGAGCTGACCACAGACCTCATGTGGACATCTGATCTGCCTGCTGTGTTAACGTGTTTGCAGCATATCAGTATCCCTAAATCATCTACAAACACTCTTTAGATAATTGCCTATCGGGAAGAGATCATATTACAAACATGAATTATCAGCAACACCTGGCGAACTCAGCCGCGATCAGAGCTGAGATTCAGAGGTTCGAGTCCGTCCATCCGAACATCTACTCGATCTACGAGCTGCTGGAGCGGGTGGAGGATCCGCTGCTGCAGAACCAGGTCCGAGAGCACGTCATTGCCATTGAAGGTAAGGGCATCAAGGGCGTTCAAACCCTGCAGAAATTCCACAGAGAGCCTTTTTGGGTTATTGTCATTTCTTTATTTCGCGTTTAGTTCAGTTTAGTTTGTATGTCAGTGGTGAGTAATGCCAAGTTTGGCGGAAGCTCTGGCTGCTATGGAGAATATGGGATGGGACGACAAACCTGCATTTGAAATGTGTGTCCTCCCAGTGTCATTTTACAAAAATACATAATTAGGATTATATTACACAATGAGTAATGGCTTTACAAATCAAGCCACTCCAAAATATGATTATTAGTTATTTATCTTCACAAGAGTATGCCTCTCACGAATCTCAGAAATAGTTTGAACCTTTGGCTTCTAAAGATGAAAGGTAGTGAATATTTTTTTCCCAATTGTTTTGTTGGTTGTTATAGTTAAATTCTGGTTATATTTGTTCTTTAAACCATTTCCTTCTCCTTGAGACGTGCAAGGTTTCAGATTTAGTCATAGTGTAATTGTGAGAGGTTTAAACATATGTTTAAAAAAGCTCAGCCGATTTTAGTCAGCCATATTTTGTCATCTTACTGTAGATGCCGTATTTTAATTTTCACTATGAAACTGAAAGGTATGGATGTACAGTCGGTTCAATAGTTGTGTTGTCTTTGATTGACCCAAGTACAAAGCAGTACAACCCTTTGATCGGCCAGTGCTGATCACAGCCTCGTTGTCATCCATGAAAATTAAATGTCTTCTACTCTAAATAAGGTTTATACTGCAATATGAAATTGTTGATGGTTATGTTTGTCAAGTAAAGATTTCATTCAATCTTTGAGGTATATTTTGATATAATGGTTTGCATGCACGGTGTTGGGAGCGTCACAGTCTGTGAGGTTTTAATAGCTCTTTTGTTTTAGTATAATACTGTTATTAAGAGATAATCAGCATGAATTATAGAAACATGCTATATAGATAATATCTGCTGGGTGTTTTACCAGCAGGTTACATAATAGCAAAATGACAAGCTGCATTGTGTGTTTGAGATGAAACTCCGAGTTCCACTAGATTGCAGTGAGTGTTTTCCTAATGAGTGGGTGCTCGGCTCTGTGTGTGGTCAGTTACATGGCTCTGTCAGAGATGAGTGGATGTATGAATCTTTGACCCCTTTTCAAGGAAAGTAAAATGAAGGCTGCGTTTAAAATGATTCTTGACTTGCTGAGACATGCACATGACAGAGACAACCCTGTCACTACCACCAACACACCCCTTTTACAGACCCCGGCCTGTCTAATTCCTGAAAACCAAGACCGACTCCTTACTTGCTTGGTGAAATCAATTTATGGTGAATCTTTTAAAAACCTTTGTATAGTTACTTAAAATAATTTAAAGGCATGAGGATGTTATGTTGCAGTTTGTGGCCATGAGTCAATGTTGGCATTCAAAAAGCAGAACTTGATAGTAGTTATTTTATGTTGTTGCCAAAACAAAATGATTGACTTCTACACAAGTGTTTTACTATTCTATTCAGGTTAACTAGCAATGAATTTAAGTTCACAATATCCCAAAAACAGTTTGCAGTAAAATCAGCGTTTAGGAGTTTGTCTGAAATATTTTATTGTGGATTAAATGTTGACTTTTTAATGCCACTTTCATTAACTTCTCGCTGACCATTTAACAGATGGTAAATAAGATCTTAAAACCGATACTTAACCCCCTGTGATCAGAAGCGAGTCTGTCTTGAGATATTAGACTGGTGTAGCATTTACATTGGTGTGCACAGTAGTCATGTTGCTTAATTTTACACAAGACTCCCGCTGACACATAAGGGGTGGGTTGGTTTGAGCCTAAGCAGATCTCTCTCTATGCGGAGCATGTTTGTGATCTCAGAGACCCGCATCTGTGTGACACTTTAGCCTCCTTGTTTCTTGCATAAAGGGCATGACATTTATAAAAATGAATAGTGTAGCTTGTGCATGGAAAAGAAGGTTTTTGTGAATGTATGTGTCTGTTGGATAAAACGGACCTTTTGAGAATCTAAAATTCAGAAAACTTATGCACAATCATTTACAGGAATATGTATTAAAGTAAATGAGGGTTGATTTGATTTTATGTTGATTCATATTAATTTGAGCAGTTGTTGGTTTCCCTCTTTTTTTTTGGTTTTCCCACTTTCCCTCACTTTTCTTTGCTTAAATAGCTTATAAAAGCAGCATGCACATTTTACTTTCACTTTGAAATTAGCGGCAATTCGGCATCGATTGCTTGAATTAAATTCAAGCAACAACAAAATACAACGTAGAACATATAACTTTATTAACAAAACGAATAAAAATACACCATGCTCTATGCCTAATATAAAATAAGAAATAACTTACACAAATTTTAAATATAGGCTATATAAAACTGAAAATCAGTTAAGAATGCAAACAATTCGGAAACGTAGAATGTTTATTGGCAAAACAAATAAGACGGTTTGGAGGCACAGACACCTTGGGTAAAATAATGGTAAAATAATGGGAAAAAATCACACGATTTAAATAAAATTAAAATCAGCAAATACTGTGGAACCAAATAAATGAGAAACTAATGTTTTAAAAAAAACCACTTCCATTATCACTTAGATCAAGGGTGCCCAATCATTCGATCGTGAAGGCATTGCTGGTAGATCGCGCTTTAGGTCAGTGGTTCTCAACCAGAGGGGCGCGAGATAAAACTAAAATATAATATATTCACTAATATTATGACTAACATGTTAAGTAATGTAAAAATATATAGCCTTTAAATAAATAACAGCACCATATCTCTACGCATATCTCTGTGTTTCGGAACAGCAAAACGTTTCCCATCGCGCTGTGTGAAATACCAACGCTATCTCACGGCAATGAACGGCGGCTCAAAACCGCTGTATGAGCATATGATACACAAACTACAGCTCTCGGCTGGATCAAATAAGCCAGTGTTACACTAGTAGCCTAAAGTTTTGATGGACGACTATTGTAATCAAGATAAAGATGATTACAGTGACATACAGGATCGTTGTGGCACGTGTTGTGTCCCTTATAACTGATGCGTTAACGAACCGTGTGTGTGCACTATCAGCGCACTGTCTTTGAAATCCAAAATCTAATTATGAGGAAAAAAAGCATAGTTTGATTTCTACCATTAATTTCACTATAATTTGAAATATTTACATGATCTTAGTCAATATTAAAGATATAAAGGTACAATTTTCACAGAATGTTCTTTACCATGTGAAGGATGATTTTTTGTATAAAAAAAAAAGCAAATCACAAAAAAAGACATTAGCTGGGTTTTCACAGAGAGGGTCACCTATTTCTGCTTGAATACAGCTCAGTATGTTCAAATAGTTGAATACAGCGAGTGTTTTATAATGGATGCTCGCTTTTGTTGAAGGTTGTGAGGATCAGTGGAGTTTATGTGCATACGGGCATCAGACTTTCCAAACAGCTTGTTCTTACAGAGGAACTATTTACTGATGGCGTCCTGAATAGTGAATAATAATAAAACATTTATATATATTTTTTATTATTAAATTAATGCAATATAAAGATACATCCCAACAAGCCTTTTTCATAATTTAATATGTACTTTATTATAGATCTCGGTGAGTTTCTCATTTGAAAAGTAGATCCGCATGCTAAAAACTGTGGGCACCCTTGACTTAGATCAATGGCAAATTGCCGTTAAAACCGGCACTTATACATTTAATTTTGAAACTCTTCAGCCATCATTTTGTCTGTCTCACCTCACTCTTCTTGTCAGTCAGCTCTCTTCACATAATAAAAAAAATCTGATCTGTGATGTGCGCTGGATTGAGCAGCCGCATTCAGCTTTATTTATAACCAAAAAGGAAATGTTATGCAAATCTAAAGTATTCAGTTAACAGCTATAGAAATTGAATAATCAACTAAAATAAAACGGCATAGTCTTCACTGTAAGTATTAAACTTCAATTGTTTCTTATTAAAGCTACAAAAAACCCTCTGAAGTGCAGTGAGTGATTTTTCTCTTTGCCTTTTTGTTGTTTGATTAATATTAAGCACACAGTCGGAGCAGGAATATTGCCCGCTGTCATTTTAAGAGCCACACGGATCCAATTTGCTGTTACACGTGTATTTTCAGTCATCTGTTTACATTAATTTATTACTTAACCGACGAGGGTTTACTTGAATAATCTCCAAGCGCCGCATTTTGACACATTTTTGCATGTATTTGACTATTTAGGTGCATATGTTCAGCTAAAAGATGACTTTACATCTCTGTGCTCTGCTCTGTCTCTGAGCGCACACACGATATCCTCCTGAGGAACAGCACAAGTTCTCTTTCACTCTTTTTAAAAACTTTAATAAATCTAAACAACTTTAATAATGCAAATATAAAATTTTGCAAAAGTCACGTTACATGATTTTTACTGATTTGCACGTGAAAGCGCCCTGCTGGAAAGGGGGCGGAATGGGGCGCAATAATCTTTTTATCTCGATTATTGTATTTTCATAAATGCTGGAGGCTGAAATCGAAAGCCAAACTGAATTTCGATTAATTGCACAGCCCTAAATTGTAGTGTCCTCTAACTGAACTAAATTATTTTTATTACTATAAAAAAACCTAAATGACGTTGGGGACGGTGCTGCGGTGGGCAAGTGATGTAACAGTGTTGTGGCTTAACACCGGTATCACCACCAACACCATCTATCGCAGCAAGCCTAGTTTGTTAGCTATGAAATGTCTGGCAGCTTTTATGGCTGGTGTCATTGTGCTAAGGTAACAATGCTATGCAACACGCCCCCTCCAAAAGAGAGGTCACAGCATCATGCAGATGTCAGGAGCACAGCCCCTCCCATCAAACATGTCTGGAGGGCGCCATTAGGGAGATGCAGTCGCAGTAGCCCCAAATCGTCCATCTTTAAAATTCCATCTCACATCCTACTGCTGTGTCATACTCCGCTTTTATGGCCAGTCTGTCTGACGCATTAAAGATTTTGGCCATCTCTTTGGCGTTTCTCAGAGCTGTTAGCCTCTGTGGTCAGTTCTGCTTAAATTGCACTGAGCATTTGGTACAGTACAATGCTAACCAGAGAAATGGCTGCAAGGAGACCATATATCTGTTTATATTTAATTAGAAGGCCCTGAAGCACGGCCATAGAGTCTGAGTCCAGGAGAGAGGAACGGGGCAACATATGCAGGGGCCATATGCTGAAGAGCCTGCTAAGTCTAGACTGGGTTCAGGGATTAACAAGCTGCCAGTACAGTTGTATTAAATGGCTCAGTGGGGTTCTGAACACAAACAATAAAGTGGCAGATTAGGGGCAGTAACTGTCTCTTCTAGTTATGAGCGTAAGTAGATTGCAGATTGCTTGAGCTTCATTGGTTCCCACACAGTTTTTATTTAGGAGTTTTTTTCGAGGTGTTTATTTGCTGTTCCCAAAACCAAGATGGTACAAATTTTGGGGTTCTGATTTTCCTACAACAGTGGCTGTTCAATAGCATGATGGGTCTGTCCCAAGGGTCTTTTTTTCTTTGGTGGTGGATGAAGGCAGTAGTAGCTCTTTTAAAGGCCCTGATAAGGAGCTTTCGCACTGCGTAGATTTACAAACTCAGTTCTAGGAACTAGCCAGCATGATGGCTCCTAGAGAACTAATTTCCCACTCTGGCCATATTCCTGGTTGCATTCGCACCAGCAACAGGACTCTGAAGCAGCCGACAGCTAATTTTTTTTCCGGCATTTACAAATGTCAACAACCAGTGAATGGCGGATGCCATAATCGAAGATGCTTTTGTTGTGTGTTGTGGGTTTCGTGATAACGGAGATGGAATGTAAACTCACAATTTACATGATTAAAAGAGCATGAAAATCAGACTAAATCTCCTATGACAACGTGCAGTGTTACATCGAGGCTGAGAAAAGAACACGGCGCTGCAGACAACAGTTAGCTAAATGCTGTTATTGCTGTTTTCTGTGTTAATGCAGTAAATATTTTTACATGGCTTTTTAAAATAGTTTCAGGAACTATGAAAAGTTTCCTCTGATGAGAAATCCCCTATATACTCCCAGCAAAGATCTTCTTTGGTCTTCGCCTGAGGTGTAAAAAAAAAAGTTTAAAACACCACCTAAGGAGCGATATACTGTTAGCAAACATTCTGAACATCCAGTTTTGCAGTATTAAACATGTCAAAACAGTGCCAGTGTTGCTTTCAATTAGAATTACAACTTCAGTTTCCACTATAAATCGGCTAAATCGGTTTTTACTTTTGTCTAATCTCCACGGATTGTACAAAAGAAATTAACCGAAAAGGATTACCATGTCAAAGAAGGTGGAGCCACGGAGCACTTTGGAGAACTCCAAACGAAATTAATTTGAGCCTTATTTAGTTTACAATGACACCACACCAGTTCGTTCTTCAATTTCGCTTATAGCGTTAGGGGGCTTAATGTTTATAAGTCAATGGCTTAACCTTCACTGGCTCCCACATAATTTTTTTCTAGGAGATGTTGTTTCAAGGTGTTTATTTGCTTTCAGAACTGAGATGTATATCTTTTGGGGTTTTGATTCTCTAACAGTGAGTGGGACAAAACATCAGTAGCATGATGGGTCATTCCCAAGGGCCTTTTTTTTTCTTTGGCAGTAGTAGAGGCTATAGAGGAAGTTGAGCTCTTCTAAGTCACTTTCAAAGGAAAAAGATGAAACACTGCCACAGGCAAAGCTGTAAAGAGTCTCCAGTCGAGATCGCCTCTCTCGCCATCTCTTTCCCTCTCACTCCCTCGGTTTATCATTCTCTTTCTCAGTGTGGGTGGTGAGCGAGCAAAAGTTCTCAGCTGAATAGCGATTTGTTCTTTCCAGTCTAAAGCAAAACAACACCCTCATCCCTCTCTTACTGCTTTTATCTCTCCACATTGTCATCCTTTCAGCAGACCTGTGCACCCGTGGCCTCTGAAAAATGTGTTGGGTGATTCAGAATAGTTCTCATTTCTGTTTGAGCCTTGCATTTGTTACTGCATTCTCCTCCGATAATAGACCAGATGGCAGATAATCAGAAAGATCAAGATGTGGGAACTTAAAAAACAGGTTAAATGACACAAATTGCAAGTGTTGTTACATGTAATGAGTAACTCCTGTTATTTTCTGCATTATCCGGAAATGCATTACTCAGAAATGGGAAACAGTTTTGTCTGCTGTGACATTAAGGCAACACTCAAGTTGTTTTGTCTATATCTTTGTGAAACTGGAAGTGAAAAAATTCCTGTGGCTGTTTGAGCAGTAATGGGGAAACTATTTTAGCCCATCCTCCTCATATAGACTAACCCAGTTCTCAGAGGACATTTGACACTGAAGGAAGTGTCAGGTGTTACAGCGTTTCTGATTAAAAGAGTCACTTGTGTTGGATTGTTTAAAACTGATGTATTCTTATGAGATGGGGGAGGATCCACCTGTTTGTCCAGTTTGGTGTGGAAATCATTCAGCAGGCCATCTAGATGGAAGTCACTTGGTTCCTCTTGGTTTTTAACGTATGATGTGGTTATGCTGATCAACAAATTTTAGTTCCACCTTGCTGCAGACAAAAGAAAAAGTATGTTAATTGTGTGCTTGTTATGGATTGCACTACTCCATGCACCTCATAATCATAATTGTCTGTGACATGACACTTTTTGTGTGTGTATTAATTTGGTCAGAAATACATAAAAATGCAATATATAAAATACTTTCAATTACTTGAATTTTAAATAAAAACATCATAGAGGAGCTGAATTCAAGAATTACATTTCCTTATTAGAAAATATATATTCATAAAAGGAAAATATTTTAGTGTAATCTTTCATTGTTATATCTTATTATTTTAACAAAACCACTTCACTATATAATATTTGAAGAAATTAGATCTGCCATAGCAAAATAATTTGGTGCAACCAACATGCAGAAACGATATAAAACAGGAAGTGATGTAATCGATATGACCCCTGCAGCCCCTTATGGTTTTGTTTAAATCTTTTAAAATATCAGATAATTTGACTTTTTTTATGAAATGATTAGTTAAAATGTTATGTGGTGTAACTCCCCAAAAACACAATAATATTTATGAATTATTAATTGATAACATTTGAAAAAAAAAATGTTTTACGTAATGTAAAAATATTACATGTAGAAATATTTTCAAGTTTTTTACTTGAAGGTTACACTGTATTACAAAAACAAGTTTATCAGTATAAAAAATACAATTGGTTATTTTTTATTAATATTAAACTTGATAATTTCAGAAAGGTTCATATACACAATTCTCTTAGACATCATCTTAAGAAGTGTTTGCTGATTTGCTCCTGTGTATCAGAAATGCAATGGATGTTTGCTGACTTGCACTGATGTTTGAGATCTGCCTTTGATTGGTTAGAAAAGTGGAGGCTCTGTTAAACCTTGTGTCACTACTGTCTCTGAAGATCATCATAGAGGAAATACCAGACCGTCGCGAAGAATCTTAATATGGGGACGCTGGTGATGTAATGCCTCTTGAGACACAGGGCTTTGTTGTCATTTTGTCCTCTGCGTGCTTGTGCACTCTGCTGATGGGTTGGGTTTGTATCTCTTGTCAGAAGAGCAGCTAACCAAGACAGCCAAATCTGTGTTCTCTTTGTAATACCACACCATGTGATCTACCTGTTTGATGACCTCATATGCTGATACAATTGCTTAGTCCCCTTGTCCTCTTCCTTTTTTATTGGACTTGAATGGTTGTAAATGCGTGTTTCTTTTCCAGAGGCCATTCACATGTTGTTTTGACATGACCTCATTTAAAAGTCAGTGATTTAGATCTTGCGGTGTCGATGTAGTGCAGTGTTTTGTGGCCGAGTGTGTCATCAGGGATGTTGGGACAGCTGCAAACAGATACCACTGCAGCCAGGATCTCCGTGACTGTAGGGGAAGTGACCCTAATAAGGCCATCTACAGTATATATAGCATTTGAAATCACTATAGAACTTTGTTTTTAAATAGCTTTTTTTAAATAAATCTGAATCGGCAAGACATGAGACTGACCGGCCGGTCACCTATCCAGGCCGGTCATGTGATAAATCGGCTGATTCCGATCACTGGCCGTTCAATCGGTGCATCTCTAACTGTTATCCATATTTGTTCAGTCTGGTCAGCAGGTCTTTAATTATTTAATGTGTGTAACGAGTGATTAATCAAATATTCATCAAAATGTATGTTTATTTAATCAAATGTGCAATATTCATGATAAAACACAAAATTTGGAACAGGTGGGTTTAAATAGTACGCAAGTAGACCACTCATGTAATTGTATAATGAAACCTATGTATTTGAGATTCCCGATAAAGTTTTGATTAATTAAAACATTTAGTATGAGCTTTATTGGGAAGCTGTTCACATATCGGGAAGAAAGCATAACATTTGGATTTGGTTGAGTTTAATAGGTTCTCTGCCCCGCATATAAAGAAGCACAAAGGTTGAAAAGACTTGTTTGCATGACTGGAGTCAGGACGCTGTGTTTCTGTATTTAAAGACAGTCAGAGCTTGAGAACAGCAGAAGTAACAGCACTTTCTGGCTCTCATTCTCTTGATATTGCTCATCTTACTTGTCAGGGGACAGACACCAACAAAAACAACAGTGGTGCTCTGATTCAGATCTCAGGGAGGCAAAAATAGCCTCCTGAGCCGTGGCCTTCCTGGTGCTCACTGTGCTGCTTCCCCCTATTAATGTATCCAGGGGTGTGATGTCACTTCCTCAGCATTGATCGCTCTGTTGTGGGTCGAGTGGATGTCCTCCAGCTGCAACCTGTCCCAGTGGCATTCTGTCAGTCACTTAGTCTTAGTCACATTACAATAAAACATTGTTTTTCAGAAGTCTTTTTCCTAACTTTTATACCATGTTCAATAAGAGTTACAATTTATTGCTAGTAAAAATGTCATGTGGTGTAACATGAAGCAAAAATAACCATGTAAAAAAAAAAAGTATAATGTATTATTTTGGGAGTCACACCACAAGACAATATAGCACCTAACAATGCCTTGTCATAAAAATGTCTAATAAGTTTACCACATGTCTTTGGCAGACAAAGGTTTTTCAAATAATAAGTACAGTGAAGATTTGTAAAAATAATATTAATAAGAATTTAGAATATTCTTATATATTACAAATGTTTGTTATAATTAAAAAATATTATGCCAACCTGCTTTGTATTTTCAATAATTTCAATCTTTTGTTTTAACTTTTTTCTTCATTATGAAATCAGTACACCCTGAAATGTATGCACCCCCAAAAATATGTAAATGCATTATAATTCAACAGTTGTAAACATTCTCATGCATCATGGTATGCATAAATTTAGTTTTATTTAGTTTTATTTTAAATAAATGAATGAGTGTGTCATGTCAATGACCTTAAAATGATGAAACACTTTACTACTTTGACCTTTTAAAAATGTTAGCACTGCGCTTGTAGCTCTTCATTTTGTTATGTTTTTAAATACAGTTGCGATTTTCCACACCCTGTAGTGTTATACAATCGTAAACCCCACCTTTGAGGTGAACTGGGAAATTAAATTAGTTTGAGCCTGTCTTCTTTTTCAGTTTTTGTCACTGGAAATCCCCCTTATTCTTTTAAATGCCACTTGGCCTTAAAATAATTATGCTTCTGCATTTAAAAATAACATTCTGGCTAAAAGACATTCTAGAAAAATGATGCTTTGTTTCTTCTGTAGGAATTCCCATAATGAGGATAGCTGATGTTGTGTCCCATATTCACTGATACAATATTAAAACAAAATATTTTTTTCATTAATTCCTTATAATGTCATGGTTTGTATAAGATTTATCTGACTATCATTGTTCTTGAACATCATTGGTTGGTGCAGCAGTGTTTGTGTTGTGTAGTTGCTCACTTAAAACGCCTGCTCTAATTTCAGCAGAACGGTCAAAGCACAATGTTACCTGGTCTTTTGAAATGAAACATTTGTGTCTACAATCAGGGCATCTGCAACCACCCAACCCCCTCCTTTTGTAAGGGAAACGGATTAGTTGAGCCTCTGTCCGTACATCTTGGGGTTGCCTCCTCACAATGGGTGAAGCTCACTGGCTGAATTGGCATTGAAAGTGGAAGTGTTGTGTCAATAAGAGGCACTGTTCCCATCTGGCCCCCTGTTTAGAAAGGAAGAAGAAAATCAATGGCACTTTCCTTCAGGACCGTTCTCTTGTATTAGGTCACCATCTGCCAGTTCTAGACCCCACTTTCAGTGTGAGTGGAGTAATTAATATCTTCTGCTACACCACGAGGATGTGTGCTAACACAGTCTGCGAGCGCCGATCCAAATCTGTGCATGGTTTGTGTAGATTAATGTCTGAATTTATTTTAACCTTCCCAAAACCTGTAATGCTGGAACAATTACGGGAATATCTTTATCATCCTGGCATCAGCACAATACAATACTCTTTTTGCAAAGTAAGAATGACAAAGATTCAAACGAATAGTTCACCTCCAAATTAAATTTACTGAAATTCTACACTTTTACTTGCCACCTTACACTGTGGCTACATCGGACACGACAGTTGTCATGTCGCACTGCGCAGCATCCTGTGTAGACCGCATTGCTGATTATAATGGGTTCAATACTGTCGCCACTCATGTCTGGTGTCGACAGTATTCAGTGCCACGGAACACATGCTATGTTACGGATTAAAAAACAGGAATAAAATATAATGTTAGGTGGTAAATAAGTGTAGAATTTGCTTTCGTGCATCACTTGGCGTGCAGAGTGAGATATGTGACGCTTCTGCAATGCTTAGGTGCTCGGGGACTTACGATCCATTATAGGAGAAGAATAAAGTATGGTAGCAAATTGTTTGTTTGCTTATTTGGATCAATCAAAGTGTAAAACAGTGAGAGAGATTGAGGCAGGTGAAAAGCGTTTGGTTAATGGGGAATATTGTGACCTATTATGCATCTTGTTGCTGAGCCCCGCCTTGATATAATGATTGACAGGTTGGGGCGTGATCGGCTCAGAGTGCATTTTCAAATCAACATTGATTTAAACTACATTATCGTGGGGTAATTTATCAAAATATTTTAAAAGGTTTGCTGCATGGTTGAAATACATACAAACAAAATTGTGTTTTTACAGAAAAAAAACTTAGCATTTTATTTTTTCATTCAGAAATGGACCTAATGCCAACGTGAAATGTTTACAAACATTATAATAAACACTGTAAACATAGCTAGGCTATTTTAGTTCTGCTCACTCCACAACAAATCCCTTTTAATTTAACAGTATTTAGAAAAGAACAAGAATTTAAAATATACAAATCTATAGCTATATAATTAACAAGCCAAAACAAATTAATTTAGGCTAAAACGAAACTGAATCCACATTGGGCATCTCGTTCAACAAAATCAAATGTTTCTGTATTCGCAATGTATTTGAATGCCAAAATATTATTTATTATGTAGCCTACTTCACTGGTGTTCCAGTATCCACGTAAAACAAAATGTTTTGGATAAAATCACAGCAGTACGGTGATGACGCTTAACAGCACAGATTAGATTACATATTTAAAATGAGCAGTGTGATTTTTCCACGTTTGACTGACTGTATTTTGTCATGATAATGAACAGGTTGCATTATTGTCAAGGTAGCAAAGTTTAACTGTGTGTGCGCGTGCATGTGGCATCTGAGCAATCACTTACATTTTTTCCTTCTAACAGTGGAAGCAACTACTCCTTTTAGTCATAAAGGTAATCGGAATTATCAAAGATTTGCTTTTATTTGTGTACATTCACAACACACATAAATCTTTGTGCTTTTGTAAAATAGGCCTAAAGATAAATAGGATGCTGCTTTCTGCTATTTCCTTTTGCACAGCACAGAAATTAACCAAAACTATGCATAATAGGCTACTTGTTGCACAGTTTTTTCTTTTGTTTTGTTAATTTATTATTTAAAGGTCCCATATTGTCAAAACTGAAATTTCCTGGATTTTTCATGATAACAGAGGTCTAAACAGTTTCAAAACAGTCAGTCCACAGTAAAGTGCACACAGTCTGCATAAAGTAGCTGTGATTTTTCATGAGCCCTTGTGATTTCCGTAAAAATTGTCAGAACTAGGCTTGTCACGATACCATAAAAATGTCGTACGATACTATACCAACTGAAATATCACGATACCAAGTAGTATCACGATCCCATCCATGCAGTGTTGTCAGTTTAAAATTAAATTCTACAAAAATGAATCAAACATTAATAAATAAATAAATTAAAACAGACAATATTTTTCTCTGAATACGTAATTAATGTGAATTAATGACTGGCTATTGTTTTCCCTGAAATTATGTAAACAAAACTCATCTTAGCACTGCACAGAAGCAGCATGAAGTGACATTTAGATGTGGCATTTGTACATTTAGACTGTATTTATTATTTATAATTGAATAAAATATTTTATGGGATTAATGTATTTTAAATACAAAATTCTGAATGTAGAAATATGTTGGAAAACAATGTATATGCCTACTTTTAGAAAAGAAACTGGTAAAAACGGCCAGCAGGTGGCAGCAGTTCGTTATTGAATCACTGAGTCATTCAAACGATTCTTTCAAAACGGCTGAATACTGCCGGAGCGAATCAAATGACTGTTTTTATGAATGGTTTAGTGAATCAGTGATTCACCCAAGCCAACGATTCGGATTCGGATTCGAACACAAAATGAAACAAAAACAGCGCTCTTGCTCGTGTCATATAACTGTCAGGAGCATTTTTACTCGCATATCTTGAAATTTACAAGTTAGCAGCATGTATATTAAAACATATTTATTTATAATGTTAATATATATATATATATATATAATTATTATGATGATTGATAAGAACCAAGTGCAAAGCCACTGTTGATGAATGTAATTGCATTCATGATCGCAAAGATGCTTCCAGAAACGAACTGTTACATGTTCTAGAAGTAGTCAAATTAATACAACTGTGAGAATACTTTCTTGTAAGATGTTATGATGTTGAATAGGCCTAAGTGATGCTTGAGCTGCTGTTTTTTTTTATGAGATCAGACGGCCTGAATTAAACCCTTTCTTTCGCAGCATGAACAACGACGTGCAAGTGCAACTTCTCATTGCAATCTGAACTGAAGCCTCGGGAAACACCATATTGTAGCACACAGACTTGATAATCAATGGGAAATAGCTGTTATTTGTTTTGCTCCGCAACGATAGTGTTATCACGGGAGTTCAGGACCCGAAGAGAGAGACGAGCGAGTTAAGCGCGCATCCGCACTGATGCGGAGCGTCTTTTGTCTGTCAATCTTCTTCTTCTTGAGAGAGAGCAGCCGCAAATCCTAGCAGCGGCAGATCGTTCAGACATTACGATATAAAGCGTATACACACACCATACTACACAGAGCACAGCAAAAGGGCATTTGGCAAACAATGTTTCTGTTCATTTGAACATGCATGCCAGCATTTTAAATAGTGTGCCAGCCGTGCATACAACATGTATTACGGTATTACTGTATGAACGATACTACTGTTTAAAAAATGCAATGGCACTGCGGGTATTTTTAAGCTTTAGTATCACGATACTATCGTAGTACCGGTATATCGTGCAACCCTAGTCAGAACTACTGTCACCACCTTCAGTCACCACCCGAGCACCGCCCACCATCCTTTTGCCAATATAATTTATATTAAATTATATAAATGTATATATATATATAATTTATTTATCTGCTCTCAGAAGTGCTGCAGGTGCGTAATGTGATATGATATGACCATGTGAATCCTCATGTTCTGTTGGTTGCTGCTTTTTGCGCTTGTAAAATTAACCCCCAGCAATCAAATGTTATAGTATTTTTTAAGGGGTCAAAGACACTTATCCTTTCTAATTTAATTCAATTCTAATTTAAAATAATCTTGTTGGTTAACGGTTAATAATCGGTTAACGGTCGTCTGCTGTTGGTTTGGAGAAATAACCGAAATTAACATCTCTAGTCAATACATTGAAGCAAAATAAAAGACCATTTAGGCTACGTCCACATGAAGCCAGAGCTTTCCCTATCCAAGCTTTTTTCCCCTTGTCTCAAGAAATATCTGCATAGTGCGTACACACGAAACCACAAAACGATGTAGTATACGTGCCAGACTAGCATGTGGCGCTTTAATTCTGCCACAGAGATACACTAAATGGAGAAGACTTTGAATATGCGCATAAACCTTGGGTGCGTCTCAATCAGCTCCGTTGTTCACTGATCAGGGAGTTTGCCATTTTAAGGGCTGTCTCAATCGCGAAATCCTTCCAGTGCACTGGAACGTTTGCTACCTGAAAAATCCAACAATGAACCGCAAAAACTAGGGAGCATCGGCACTCACTATGCTCCCTTACCAGAAATAACGTCACATTTCTGTAGCATGAAACAAACCACACGAGCCATATCGATAAATATAATGACAAGCGATAAAAGATTTGAAAAGACAAACCATTTTTTTTTACATAATTCGTATATTGCAACAAACACACATCGTTAGACAGGTAATTAATACATTTATTTAACATTTTATAATACAAATTTGGCTGAAATGTTGTAAAAACTTGTAACAGAATGATGTTTAAAGAGAATAAAAAATTATATAAAAGAGATCGGTCCTGTCTGTTGTTTATTAATTCAAGCGTTGACTTTCTACTATGTTGTTCGTTGACGTTGTACGTAATCATGTCACTGGAATTCTAGAATTAGAATTATTTATTTACAGGGGCAATGCACATTAATAAACATAACTGTAAACGTGCCAGAATTAGCCCAAAAGGCTATTTTTCATCTGTAGACCCTTGACAGAATGTTAAAAGGTCACCCTAAAACAAAGACAAGCATCACACATATACACATCATATGAAAAAAAAAAAAAAGAAAAAGAAAAGAGTAAAAATTACATATATTACAGAAAACAAAAATCACACACAATCAGAAAATTCGCTACTAAAATACAAAATATAAGTGAATTATCTAAAACAAGGTAAACATGAGAGAAAGCGAAAAAGAGAGAGAGAAGAGAAAGATGGCAACATGACAGAGCAACATAGCTAAGAGCAATTAGTACAAGGAAGTCTATTGTCAAGAATACAATACTAATGTTGACAGTGCTGAGTTGTTAGTAACCATTTTTTAAGATGAGACTGAAAAGAGCCAAAAGTATGTAATCGTCTAATTGTTGATGGGATGGAGTTCCATTCCCTTGCAGCTTTGACTGAAAATACAGACTGACTGAAGTTACTTCTTTTGAAAGGAATAATACAATCCCCTCTTTCCCCACCCCTTGTAGATCGGTGAGCAGTTGTTCTAATATTCACAAACTGTTTTAGTGGTGAAATTAAGCTATTCATAGTCTTAAACAGCAGACAGATATGTACATTCGAGTGCTCATGTCCCAACGTGCAGTGAGTCAAGGAATTTACCTGTGACCGTATTCGTGTACACGATCTACTGATTCACGAGCTCAGGAGCTAGAGAGCTGATTGAGACGCACCCCCCTTGCGCATGGTATACAAACAAGCATATAACTAGGGCTGCTCGATTATGACAAAAAATCATAATCACGATTATTTTGGTAAATACTATTAAAGGTTTAAGAGTTTCAATTTAAAGCAAACCAGGAGGTGCACGTGCACATCTTCCCAGGTCCTCCCCGACTCCTATTGTTTAATTAAGCATTACACAATAAAAATTAAGCTTCACTACAGTGCTACACCTAATCTTTCTCTTTACAGACAACTTTTGGCTTTTTCAAAGAATATTTTTAGTGGTGTTTCAGTGGAAGAGGTGACTATACTAGTGACCTACAGAGGTCATGCTCTTGTTTCAGCATGTTGCTGGTATCTGAATTACAAGGGTGAGGGAACCGCTGGCAGAAGTTTGAGTTTTCCATCAGTGTGAGAAGTTGTTGGGTTCAGTAATTTAAGCTACTCAGGTAAAAATAAATGTAAATCATGTAATGTGAGGTAAAGCCTGCACTAATCCATCTCATCTGTAGTTCGAGATGTAGGCCATTTCTGGAAATTCACCACTGGTGTTTTGTCAGCTGTAGACTTGCTCCCCTGGCATCGGAATATAGAATTTCTATTTAAGCCGTTTAGCGCGGACAAGCTGGCACTGAGAGGGATGAGTGTGCAAAACACACACACTTCTCAGGTGTGCTGGAGTTGCCATGGTGCTACCGCTGGTTAGGTTGACAGCGAGCTGGGGTAATTAACCCCTGTGGATGCAACTGCCTGCGGGTGGTGGTTGTTCTGGGTCATCCTTGCTGACTGGTAATTGCATCAAATGCTTCTCTACTTTTACTTCACATGTTCCAGCTATAGTCAAGTGTTCTTGAAGAGTTTCCATATAAAAGGGTCACATTGTTATTTGGTGCAGCAACAGCGGTCTTGTGTTGAAAAGAAATCAAGTAGTGTGACATTGTTATCACAGTATCACAACTTCCTGCAGACATTTTAACAATACATAACTTGCGTGCCAAAAATCTGCCGCAATTGTTTCTAATGCGTGGGAGGCCTGAGGGGGAAGTTGGATATTTCAATTGCATATCTAGTTTTTCGTTGAGGCTGTTTAATATGTATTAATGAAGTGAAGGATGTGCCATGTAATGATAGCCATCTTCTCATCTAAAGACACTGTGACAGCACGTAATTATGATAAGGCCTCTGATTGAAGGTGTGCAATGTAGCTGGTGTATACAGTATACCTTTCATAAAAACCCCATGAAAAGAAAAATACTTGGCTGAAAATTTTAGCTGAAAATATGAGCCGAAATCAGATCAGATAACCCAGAAATTTGAGGTGGAGAAAAGCAGTTTGCAAGTGAAATGATCCAGGTTTATTTATATTTCATGTAATCGCTGAATGATGGAGGTATATTGCCAGAAAGAGTTTGTGTTTTTGAGACTTATGTGCCCACTGTAATGAGTGACTGTGGATGTGTATCAGTCTCACTGAAGGCAATGGGAAGCACTTTGCGGTCAAAATTCAAACACACTTGCAAATTCATTTTATAACGCTTTTTCTAATTTTGCATATACAGTCTGACGTAATAAAAAAAAAAAAAGTACTGCATGTTTAGATTTGCATTTTCATTTTTCATTTTTTTGAGACTGATAAAGAGTGGTTTCAGTTCTTGATGTTCAGATTACATGCATGTTAATGAGAGACTAACTTGGTCTCAAGATGTGCTGTTAATATTATCCAAAATCATAGATATTTTGAGATTGTGTGTTGTTTACAAAAATAAGATCTCTGTTTTAATAATTTGTTAATACTGTGATTTTTCTACTACAGCTGTTTCTTAATTTCCAAAAACACAAACTTTTTTTTTTCATTTTGTGGAATTGAGGTGTGCGATATTGGAAAAAAAATGATCTCAATTTTTTTCTTTCGATAACGATAACTAGACAATATTTAGCTGAGTGTGTTATTGTGCTGATATCTGACTACCGTGGACAGCTGCAGTTTTTGATATTCTTCATATTCTGTGTGGTCGGTTCACATCAGTGATTAATTCATCTTTCTATTTGTTTAAATAGATTTTTACCTTTTATTAAAGCATTTTCTTTCTAAAAGTGTACATCTTAGAAGTCAAATTGTTACATTTAATGTAACAATTTTTTGTATTTAATGTAATTTTTAATTTAATGTAATATTATTGGTTACTGTGTTATCTCTGTTTCAAAAGGAAGCAATAAATGACACTTTAATATCTAAAGAGTGTTTATGTGATTTTATGTTGTAAAATTAATAAATGTATAATCATAATAATCTTGAAACCGTGATTATTCCTCAGACTATAATCGTACCAACAAAATCTATAATCGTTGCATCCCTATTAAGAATATGGCTGAATAAACAGCCTTTAAGGTATTAAATATCAGTCCCAAACTCATTTTTGTTAATACAATTAAGTTGGTATGAGCCACCACAAGAATAATCCTCAACGTTTTAATTAGATTAATTCCTTTTAACTTTACATTGTGATTTTGAGTGAACGTTGGCGAAACAACTGTCCCCCTCTGTGCTTGTAGAGTTGCTCAGGAAGACATTAGCACTGCCTGTTATCAGTAAAATCTCATTGTAAGTAGTAGCTGTTCTCAAAGCTCTCAGTAGTGTTAGCGTTAATGTTAGAAAGTGGTGCTTAAGGCCTAAAGCCCTAAGTATACTTCTTTTTTCATGCGTACCTTAGCATATGTGCACAGTCGTATGCGCAGTCTTGCAAAGTATACTTCATGTGACTCATTCATGTGGCACTTTGCGCCAAATTGCAATAGCGGGGCCCGTAGGGAGCAGTTATGAAGATTAAGAAAAACTCATAGAAGTCCGGTAAGCAGAGCAGAAAGGCTAGCCTTGACCAAGTATTGTTGCAAGTTACCATTTGGGAAGCCGTACGTCTAAGTTTATTATGGAGGTGTGTGAAGCCATACGTTTATGCAGTTTTTCTTCAGCTACCTTGTGAATCGATACCCTCACGTCAGCGTTTCCACTCTGTGGATAAACTCATTACTGCAAGAGAGTTTAATGTGTGACCTGCACCTTCAAAGTACAAAAATCACGCGTACTATTCTGATGAATAGTCACGCGCACTGTACGTACGGAGTGAAGTATACTTTGGCCTGGGGAGTAGAGCCTCTCCCTCCAGGGTCTACATTTTTGCACAGTATTGTGGGTATTTGCATGTCAACTGCTCATTGGATGCTTGATGTGTGAACGTGCAGTATCCTGTTTCATGCCACTATTATTCCCATAGCAAATGACACCGCAAGTGCCTTTGCCATGAGTATATTGATATGTTTAGTAATCAATAATAAACAGCTCAGTTTGCAAAATGTGTGTTAGTCTACATGTAACAACTATTGGAATGAGATGGAAATATGAATTACTAATACATGCAGATGGTGTGTCTTACACAAAGCAACAAGCAAGGTGTGGCAAAACCAGGCCACTCTCCAGAGACCATCCAGGCTTTCAATCTGTATGATAACAAACTGTTTAATTAATTAGAGAATAGTCTATCTTAACCCAAGACAATTAATGGTTGTAAAGTATGAGTGCTGAAACATATTAATATAACATAACCGAATGACGGCATTTATTAACAGAACAGTCCGTCGATTATCAATTGCTCATAAGGCTAGGACATTTCTATTTTAAAAATGAGCATGAACATTCATATTATTAAAAATAAAATCTTAAATCTGATTAATGCATCAATGAATATTAGGCGTAAAACATATTGCGCGCTAAACAGAATATCATTCTTAAAACATATTACGCGCTAAAACATTGTGAACCGCCTGAATGACGGCACTTATTATGTGAACTTTAATTTTAACGTCTGTCTTCATAACAATAACCTATTTCATAGATATAAATATATGAAATGAACATGTTCACATGCTCGGGAAGAAGACGGGAGTGTTGTGCACAATTAGTTCGGTGAACTTTGAATTGAAACAAGGCAATAATATAGATCCCCGCAGCTTCTCAGAATTCCCGCCTGAGTCTGAGCCCCTCTCTCTCTCTCTCTCGCCTCGCCTCTCGCTCTCGCCTCGCCTCTCTCGCCTCGCTCTCTCTCTCTAGCTGAGCCATGTAAATAGTTCAGTTTTGGTTTTTAATAGCAAATTGGTCATTATTTTGTTTCCTTTCTTTATTAATTTAATTTAGAAATATGATTGGAACATCTTATTTTTGTTAAATTCAAGTTTTAGTTTTTTTTAAATACCAAGCGGCCAGCGCAAGTTTGATCAGTTTATCCTTCTCAAATAAATAACTAAATAATTAACGTCATAATATTTTAAGAATAAAGTCAAAATTACGATCATAAAATCATGTTACATTGCCTGAGGTTAAAGTGAAAATTACACCTGTATATGCTGCCAAAAAAAAAATAATAAGTGTGGCATCCAACCTGTCATTCTTCACATTTAACACGAAAAACAACACAAATATTTTGCATATAAATATAATATATCAACCAGTGGAATATTACGTTATTATTTCAGCAAAAAACTAATAATTTGAATGCAGGGAGCTCGTCACGGCTTCATTAATGGGAAACTGGACGTGAAGGTGGCAGAAAAGCACTCTGTGGAGTGCATCGTTTTGTTAAATTTGGTGTATTATTTTGAGTTGTTTGGGACGCTGTAACAAATGGCATCTCGCAATATATTGTTTAACAGGTCTATTGTTCACGCAATCAGAATGCACGTATCAGAAGTTCCGTTCTCTGGCGTGGTTAGTGCTCCCACTATGTGTGCCGCGCCCGAGTGCCGACAGTGCAGTTTGTGCGCAAGCACGGAACAGAAGATGCTCTAAAATAAAACAAACAAATATCCTGTTGATCTGTACTCCAGTATATAAATTCAATATAGATTAATTATTGCTAAAGTTACTTGCCAAGAGAGGTAGTTTGACATGCTTCATGTATTTGCCCGTTCAGGCAGCTCGGCGTCGGTGTCGCTCGCTGTTCATACAGAACAGAACACAGCGCATGTACTGAAAGGAGTTGTCCTTCGGCGCCCAAATGCTTTTAATCGCTTACATTTTTAAACAAACAAGGCTTAAAAACGCATTCAAATGATACAATTTAGTGACCACCTGCAGTGGCCTGGTCTGGCAAGTGACAAATCCGAACGTCCTTCACGCCATTGGACAGTCTTTATTGTCAAGCCCTGGTACACCTTTAGAAAATAATCGCACAACCTAATCGATATTCTATAATTAAATAGAATATTCGATAATCGTGACCCATCCCTACTTTAAACATTCACAAGCTGTTCTTAATAAAAAAAAATTCATTGATACATTTATGCTTAGCTTTCAATAGATTCTAGGGAAATATTTCACTTTATCCAGCATTTGTTTTGTACTTCGTTTTATCGCACACATTCCCTGTTCCCCTGGTAATTGCAGTACTGTGTTTAAGGATCAATTTAGTTTAAAATGTACTCGGTGTTAAAGACTTTTGACACAGGCAGCAGCTAAAAAGGCTGTGGTTAATGCTATCATTAGCCAATAAGAGGGCCAAAACAGCCTTGTTTCATCTTTAAGCAAGATACATACTTTTTTTTTTTTTTAAACAGTGTGTTTATTGAGATGTAACAATAAATAACAGTAGTACAACAATATTATAGTTACGTCTTTTAACATATGAAGGCCAAAAAACAAAAACAATGAAAAACAAACAAACAAAAAGAGAGTAGAAAAGTAAACAATAAAATGGTACAGGTTATTTCAGGTAGTGCCCTGATATGGGATTTTGAGAATACAAAACATGCAAGCATACAACAAATGGATCAAGAATGGTTAATTTATGCACATCTATGAAGGGGGGGAGATAGGACTGCTGGGCTAGGTCAGGTATCAGACTATTCTGTCTTCTCTTGTCTCATTCAGTACATTACCAAAATCTGAATTCAAGATGAATGATATAAATGGTGTCCAAATATTTTCAAAAGAAGAAAGTTTACCTTTTAACATATAGGTTATCTTTTCCATTGCTAAACAGAAGGACATGTTATTGATCCACTGTATGATAGATGGCTTTTCCACTTTCTTCCAGTACAGAGCTATTAGACGCTTTGCTTGAAGTAAACCAGTATCAACAAGTTTACGAATGCTGCCATGGTGTGCAATGTTCTCTGTAATAATTCCTAAAATAAAAATTTCTGGTTTCATTGGTAGGTTTAAAGGTACCATCTGAGAAAGGAAAAAAGCCACTTCTTTCCAGAACTCCTGCACCTTAGGGCAGTTCCACATACAATGCAAAAGTGTGCCTCTATCAACTGAGCATTTAATACATGTGTCTGGAATGTTCTGGTTAATTTTATTTAACCTAACTGGAGTAATATACGTTCTCATAATCCAGTTGTACTGTATTAATTTGAGATTACTATTAACTGTTTGTAATTGAGCTTTCATACATATTTCTTCCCATACATCTAGTGGAATGTTTACATTTAAATCTTCTCTCCAAGCGGCCAATTTAAATTCTGATGATTCTTTAGAGAATGACTCCAACATTTTATAAAACATAGATATTAACCCTTTAGATTGGGCAGATTTTGATAACAGGTCTTCAAGAGGTGTTTTATTAGGTTTGGTAAGTTTTGCACCTTGATAAGAAGAAATATAGCTTCTAAATTGAAGGAATTTAAAGAAATGTTTTTTGGAATATCGAATTGCGCTACAATTTGCGCAAATGACATAAGATCTCTTCCTTTATAGAAGTCCTCCATTTTTGCAGCCCTTTATCAAACCACATTTTAAATCCTGGGTCTGATCTAGCTGGTTTGAAATGCTTGTTCCCCCATATCGGAGTAAAACATGATAAAGTATCAGACTGACCTAAATATTTATGTATATCACACCAGACATTAATTGTATTAATAAGAATAGGATTAAAAGATACAATATCTTTGTCTTTTCTGAGAGATTTAATATCTGCTGAATAAAGGTAGAGATTAAGGGGTAATTTTGACTTTATAAAGAAAGATTCAATATCCAACCAAGATGTATGTGTTTCAGAAGAAAAATAATATAAAGTAGATCGTAACTGTGCTGCCCAGTAGTACCACTGTAGATTGGGAAACTGGAGACCACCCCTGTTGTAAGGCAAGTATAATAATGATAGACGAACACGAGCTCGTTTATTATTCCAGATAAAATCAGTGAATAATTTCCGAAGTGTTGTAAAAAAGGAGGATGGAGGGCAGAGAGGGATATTTTGAAACACATATAATATTTTAGGTAGTATACTCATTTTTATCATATTTACACGTCCGATTAGCGATATAGGTAAACTTTTCCATCTTTCAATAAATTTAGAGATAGTGTTTAAAAGAGGCTGGTAATTAGCTGAAGATATATGATCTATATTAGCCATTATTTTAATTCCTAAATAAGTGAAGGAATCTACTACATTAAATTGTGTTACAGCTGGTATTTGACTATCATCAACATTTAATAAAAGGATACATGATTTAGATTGGTTTATTTTATAACCAGAAAAGTTTCCAAAGAGTGAAAGAAGTTGAGTTAAAGAAGGGATGGAATGAGCCAAATTTGTCAAATAAATAATTACATCATCTGCATACAAAGAAATACGCAAATCTATTTTGTCTGATCTGATGCCTAGTATATTACTATGAGACCTTATTGCAATGGCAAGTGGTTCGATTGCTAAAATAAAAAGAAGGGGTGAAAGAGGGCACCCTTGACGAGTACCCCTTTGGATAATAAAAGCTTTGGAAACTATGCTATTAGTAAGTACTTCAGCCATAGGATGCATATAGAGTATCTTAATCCACTTACAGAAAGTTTCTCCAAACCCAAATCTTTTAAGGACCTCAAATAGGTACGGCCATTCCACCCTGTCGAAAGCTTTTTCAGCATCTAAGGATAGAATAGCGGTATCACCAGTTCCCCTTTTGAAATATAAAACATTAAGCAAGGTTCTAACATTATGAAAACCTTGCCTGCCCTTAATAAATCAGTTTTGGTCTTGGTGTACTATCTTGGGCAGAAGTGCTTCCAACCTCCGTGCTAAAATTTTACTCAGTATTTTAACATCTGTATTAAGTAATGAAATTGGTCGGAATGATTCACATTTTGTATTTATTTTATTAGGTTTAGGTATTAATGTAATGAGAGCGTATCTTAACGATTCTGGGAGCACACCATTTGCAAAGGATTCTTTAAACATATCTAAAATTGGTCGGGCAAGTTTTCTTTTAAATTTCTTGTAAAAATCTACATTAAGACCATCTGGCCCTGGTGTTCGTCCTGCTGTTAAATTGTCAATAGCCTCTGTGATTTCTTCTTCTGTTATGTCTATGTCTAGAGATATTTTTGTCTCTTCAGAGATAGTAGGTATAGATAAACTGTCAAGAAAGGTTGTTTGTGAGTTAATATCTGCATACTCGGAAGAATATAAAGTCTTAAAAAAGGATTTAAAAGTGTCATTTATCTTTACCGGGTCTACTGTAATACTTCCACTATTATCTTCAATAGAATGTATAGTTCTTTCAGATTGTTTTTGTTTAATTCTCCAAGCTAGCAATTTTCCTGCCTTTTCACCTTGGTCGTAATAATTTTGTCTTAACATCATTAGACTAGCTGCTGCTTTTTTGGCAGATAGTTCATTATATTTAGTTCTAAGGTTCAGCAGTTCCTGGTGAAGAGATGAACCATTATTATATGATAAGGTCTTTTCTAGAAGTTTAATTTTAGTATCCAGTTCGGTCAATTCTTTCTTATAGCTTTTTGATTTACTACTTGTGACACTTAGAATAACACCTCTAATAAAAACTTTAAAAGCTTCCCATCTGATACTAGCTGAGGTTTGTGTTGTATTAATATCAAAGTACATATCTATCTGTTGTTTAATCTGTTTGTTAAATTGATCATCTAGGAGCCATTTAGGATGAAATCTCCATTTTGGAGGATTTCCTAGTAATTTAGGATCAATGTAAGTGAGTAATATAGGGGCATGATCTGAAATTACTATAGAATCATAAGAACAATCAGTGATATATGACATAATTGTTGCTGAAATAAGAAAATAATCAATTCTGGAATAAGACTGGTGAGTTCTGGAGAAGCAAGAATACTGGATATCCTTAGGGTGTAATTGTCTCCATATTTCAACAAGGTTTAAGTCTTTTATAAAATAATGCAGGGTCTTCCTGGTCTGTTTGTGAGATTGATCAAGGCCAGATGAACGATCTCTAATCGGATCCAATGTACAATTGAAATCTCCTCCCATCACATAAAACCCAGAAAAGGTGGATAGCGTTAGGAAGAGGTTGCTATAAAATTTGGGGATGTCATCATTCGGACCATAAATATTAACAAGATTCAATGGTCTTGTTAATAATTTCCCTTGAACAATTAAGTATCTGCCTGAAGGATCCTGTATTATCCCATCCATCTGAAATGGAATTGATTTGTGAATCATTGTGATTACCCCTCTTGCTTGAGAACTAAATGAAGCTGCAAATACCTGACCAGGCCATCTATTTCTTATTCTGCATAAGTCTTTGGGCATTAAGTGCGTTT
The DNA here is from genome assembly GCA_027564155.1 of Gymnocypris eckloni scoliostomus. Taxonomy (NCBI): domain Eukaryota; kingdom Metazoa; phylum Chordata; class Actinopteri; order Cypriniformes; family Cyprinidae; genus Gymnocypris; species Gymnocypris eckloni. The sequence goes on from CM050419.1 coordinate 3,468,371, forward strand.
CTTGAAGAAAAACTATTTTAGACTGAAGTTGTTTTAACCTAGACATCACTTGTTTGATTTTAGAAAGAGTATGTAGCCCCCTACAGTTCCAAGAAACAAATTTAACCCCAATGTTTTCCGTCATTTTCTTCTACATTGTGAGATAATCCAACACTCTCCCATATTTTGAAACGGAAAGTCACCTGTACCTTATGAAGATAAAACATAAAACAAACTAGAACTAAAATAAACAACATGATTAAAAACATCGTCCAATTAGAAAAACAAAACACGTTAACCTCACAACAACGAATTGCCGAAAACCACCAGCAAATTCAAACCCTTCACCACTACTTCTAACTTCCTGAACTAGATCAACCCGATTTAAGGGGGGAAAAACCGTACGATGAATCGCATCGCACTCGAGCCCCGCTGAGCAATTTACATAGTCTCATTATAAGAAATAAAATATATTAATTTATTGTCCATTGCTTAATTTGTTTATATGCAATTTACTTGAAAGTGAACAAGCCCTGAGAAAAAACAGCACCAGCTTATATGTTCATTAGAAAGCCGTCAACTTCCGATGGACTTTGAAAGACGTGAGCTTGGCCATTAACGGTGACTCGGAGGCGCGCTGGAAAGATAAATCCGTACACCAGTCCCTTAGCTCGCAGCTTCTTCTTGACTTCGTCAAATTGCCTCCGTTGCTTGTTTAATTCAGCAGAAAGGTCCGGGAAGAACATGATTCGGTGATTTTGGAACAGTACATCTTTCTTTGCTCTGGCCGCTCGCATCACGCGCTCCTTGTCTCTGTAGTCCAAAAACTTCTCAATCATCACTCTCGGGGTAGATTTCGCGTCCGCTGCAGTATTTCGCAAATAACCGATCCTGTGGGCCCTCTCTATGGCCAGTGCTTTCCGCAGTGGTTCCATGTCCAGCGCTTCAGGTAACCAGCTTTCTAGAAATGTACATGCATCGTTGCCCTCGGACTTCTCTGGTAAACCTAAAAGCCTCAGGTTGGAGCATCGGCTGCGATTTTCCAAATCATCTATTTTCCAGGTGAGTGCAGTAATTTTCTTTTCCAGAGCGTTGGTTGTTGATTGAATTGTGGAGACCGAATCTTCGGTCTGAGAGATGCGTTCCTCTGCCTGCGTTATTCTTCCGAAACATTCTGTGACTTGGTTTTGATATCTTGTACAGCCGAAAGGACCGTTTTAACTGAGAGCCATGTCAGCTTTCATCGAGTTTATTGCTTGAATGATACCACTTGTATCAGTGTGTAAGCGGCTAGCTTGATCTCCACAAATCGGTGACGAGTCTTCACTGCCGTATGTAGGCCTAACTCGCGACACCTCTTCCATGCTTTCGGAGTCCGAAGTAATTTCTGTGGTTTCCATTTTTTTTGGCTTTTGCTTTGCTGGTTTAGGTGACATCTTAAAGAACATTCACTTATAAACAAACTGAGTTCGAAAGTCAAATGAAACTAGGATACATTTAGAGAATCTTCATACAAATTACAGCGGGGCTAACTCGTGCGTCTCTTCAGCAAGGCACCATAACCGGAAGTCCAGATACATACTTTAAAAAAAGTATGCAAAAACTCAAACTCAAAAGACATTTTAAAGAATTAAGGTTTTTCATTTGAGTAAAATTACAGAGAAGAACTGAATAAAGCAGGTCTGTGTAACATTGGCTACACAATCATTTAGGTTAATTATGACATTTTGGATGTGGTTAAAACTACTAGCCCCCCTAACTCTGCTCTCAAATGTGGAATTTAAAATGTCATTAAATCTGGTTGTTCACACCTCATATTTGAAGAAAAAATACTTAAGAAATGGGTGTATAAAGTTGTGGAAATGTAGGGATGCAAAGTGTGGGAAGAAGGGAGACAACAACCAGAAAAAACACAAGAACTATCATGGACAAATCAAATGGGTATCATTAGACCAATCTTGTGTCATGATATCCACATTTTAACCTCCCATCGTTATTAGTCTGTGTGAAAAATTAGGAAGATCAAAACATTAAAAACATAATTTGTAATATCTTCCTCACATGTGAGTGCTTCAGTCTCTGAGCAAGTGAAATATGTGACCCTGGACCACAAAACCAGTCAGAAGTGTCATTGTTTTTTTAAATTGAGATTTAAACATCATCTGAAAGCTGAATAAATAAGCTGTCCATTGATGTGTGGTTTGTTAGGATATGACAATATCTTTATTTGACCCTCTAACTCTAACACGCTATTCTAATTCTATTTTATCCATCTGTCTTTTTATAATAAAAAAACACACACTTGACCCTCTATCATTTGCATATTCTCTAACTGCTAGCTTTTATAGAAAAACTAAGACTAGCTTTTTCTATATTCCATCTACTCGTTAAAAAACAAATCAACAACATTGTTACATGTACTGCGTGCGTTAGGCTAACCGAGACTTGACATAGCACTTGCATGATGTTTCTCTTTTGTTGGTTTTGATTGCTTCTATTGTCCTCATTTGTAAGTCGCTTTGAATAAAAGTGTCTTCTAAAGGACTAAATGTATATAATGTAATGACAATATTTGGCTGCGATACAAATATTTGAGAATCTGGAATCTAACGGTGCAAAAAAAATTCTAAATATTAAGGAAATCACCTTTAAAGTTGTCCAAAAGAAGTTATTAGCAATGCATGTTACTAATTAAAAATTAAGTTTGAATATATTTAGGGTAGGAAATTTACAAAATATCTTGATGGAACATGATTTTTACTTAATATTCTAATGATTTTTGGCATAAAAGAAAAATGGATCATTTTTACCAGTACAATGTTTTGTCGGCTATTGCTAAAAATGAAGAGCTCTTTTCCAAAACGCGATAAACGCCAAATTAAAATGAGTTCGTCATGCCATTTTGCTGTGTACTGAACCTATTCATTGCTCCATCAATGTTTCATGCCAAATCGCTATATTTCCTTGTTTAAAATGTACCTCACTCTCCTGACCTCACAAAGAGGCGCTCTAGCGACTGACACTAGAAGCTGTAGTCTTTGGCGTTCCTTGTTAGAGTGCCCGCCTCCCGCGCCGGAAACCCGGGTTCGAGACCCGCTCGGTGTGTTGGTGCGGACCCGGGGGGGTTTAACAATCATTGTTTAACATGTTCAGACTGAGCCAACAGACCATTTTAACAGGATAAATTAAATATTAACAAAATGTATGGGTCTAGGTAAAAAAATGTCATTTTCATGAAAACTATTAAAATGGATTTATAGCGTTTTGGAAAAGAGCTCTTCAAATATACCTGTGCTACTAATGACTGGTTTTGTGGTCCAGGGTCACATATATTGATTTAACACACTTGGCAGGTTGAATAGAGAAATAGTAACTTTTCTGTCTATTCTTCTTTGAATTTGTGTCCTCTGTTTGTTAGAATAACCCATCATGTTATTTGATCATGATCAGACCTACCACTGTTATTTGCTAATAATATTTATAGGCTAAAACTGAGGATGTAGATCCATACTCTTAATCTAGTCACAGTTCCAAATAAATGAATTTGCCTTACATTCTGTGGCATTAAAACCTGGCCCTGTTTACACCCAGTATTAAGATGTGTTTTTTGTCAATCCGATTATAAATGGACAAGGCTACATACAGGTGTAAACAGCCTCTGCAATGTTTTTTTAACTTGTCCAATTGTAACACTTCCAATGGTAGTGTAGACACTCGTGTGGTCAAATGCGTTCGAACAGTTCTAAAAGCCCACTTATTTTTGCCTACTGACCTAATTCTTAAAAATTATTGGACGTGTTAAAGCACGCTAGCCAGATTGGATTTAAAGTTCACCGGCTGAAATTGTAAGTTTGGTTTGAAGGTGAAAAAAAATCATAACAGTTGAGTATAACAGAAAGTGGACAAAAGAGATTTAATAAAACAGCAGGTGTAACCGGGCCTTTAAAATATGATACCCCTATATGTGTGTGATTTGAGGGCGAGATCGGCCCCCTACTTTCAGAACTACATTTCAGGGTTTTAGATGCTGTTCTCGATTTCTGACATCCAAAACCGGTTCTGTAAAATTCCCTGCACTCTGCAATTTGAAGGTCCAAAACTCCTTTTCTCTTCTCTCCCCCTCCACTGGCTGCCATCGCTTTGCTGACTGTGCGAGAGTTTTCTCAG